>LPNX010718173.1:1026794-1049503 GCA_001517045.1 Pseudotsuga menziesii
AACCAAATTTGTAAATTGTTTCGATTTATTTTAGCAATATATTATTTATATGATTTACAAAATATGTGTGTAACTAAATACATACTATATATGCAACATAACCACATTACAACTCACACATTAAGCGTTCTACAACAACTATGGTAAAGAGTTGGAAAATGAAAAAACGCCCATTGTTAGTGCATTAAGACAATACATGTAGACAATCTATGTATTGTGAGATGTCACTAAGTTACATTCTTCTGTTGACATTGACATAAAATGTTTACATAAATCAAGAGGAGTGGACATAGAGAGCGCTCATCATAGGGATATACTAGGATGATGTGGATTGGAATCCAATCCTCTATTGACTCCAAAAGAATGCTTGGCCTCTTAATTGATAATTTCAAAGAGTAGGAATTATTAAGGTTTTCAAAATTCATCTCACACTACTATTTTGTATCAAATTACTTAGGAGTCTTAGTCTTATATTTGCAAGTGATGGGAAAGAATATGCAATGTCTTTTGTGACTTCAAAGGATCTATTGTATAATAGAAATAATAAAAATATAGTGTATAGTAACTACTGATATAGTTAATCTTTTAATCTAAAAAGATTAACAGTATGCATTGAAGATTCCAAATCAATTTTGTTTCTAAAGTTGTACAATCTCCTAGATACCAAAATGGTGCTTGGATAAAAAGTCCGTGATGGAAAGAAGCAGTTATAAATGGTGTAAGTTTCATTTTTTAACCCTTCTTAGGGAAAACACACTACTGTTTGAGATTGGTACAAATAAACCCTCTCTTATTTGTTTTGACATCATGTGATACATTTTAATTCCTAATAAAGTGATTTGCATAAGGGCGCCTATCAAGTGTCGCCCTTTCTTGTGTTTAGTTTTTTTTTTCCTTAGGTAGAAATATAAAGGGGTATAAAAAATGTAAATGAAAAAAGTGGATACATGCAATATATAGGGAAAATAGGGGTTTTTTAAAATCTGCAAGGAATATTGGGAGGGGGTTAAAAAAAAGGATTTTGGGAGGTATTTTCCAATATTTTTTGAAAATAGGGGTATTGTTTCATATGCCACGAACGAACGTGCTATGGCATGGTTTCACTAAGTGAAGACCCCGTGACTAAATTAGAGAAATCAATGAGTAAAACCAGCAGAGCACAAAGGCTCACTCAGACAGACAAGAGGAGAAACACTCAACTCAATTGTATTACGGATTAAAGGTTACATATATAACAAAGAGATAACCTAAGCTAGATCCAATAAATGTGGATCAGATCCTACAGCATAGGAGTATTGTTCAAACACGATATCTAGATATAAAAAAACATTACAAATATATTTATTGCATTATATCTAATATATTTAAAGTTGATAAAATAGTTGATATTGAGGTTCCATTGAATATCTATCTTACAAATCCAAATCTATACAATTATACATTTAGATGCTCAGTATATGAAATATCATATTTTAATTTTGAAACAATAAATAGTTCCAAAATTGAAATATAACCTTCCATGGAATGGCATGCAATATAAGCCCAAAAGAGATTTTATACATGTCTTCCTTAACAAACTATTCATGACAATTAAACTGCTTATATCTAATCACACATAAGAGTAGCATCTTTTGCATCCCTTATGATAGTGTGAAGAAAGAATAGGATAAATATATTATAAGGGAATTCCATAAAGATTTTTGTCCGAAATCCAACTATGACTAAAGAATTATCAAAATCATTTAATAAATCTATTAAACGATAAGGCAGCATTCGTCTAAACAATCCAATCTAGCAGCGAACCAAGTATGAAAATGTACTTTCACCGACCGGTACTTATAAGTAAATCAGCTCAAGCAAAACTTCCGAGTATATATATATATATATAAAGCACCCAATTATCATGCCGCCTGATATTTCGCCATGTTTCTTTCGAGAGTAAAATTAATTTTCCAATGCATTCCCTCTCAACCAATTCAAAAACTGAGAAACTAAAGCCAACAGACTTTGCAAGGCAAGACCTGAGGGAAACTAAAGGAACATGCATTTCTATATCACACCAGAAATAAGATAAGACCTTGGAAATTGACAGAGTAAAATGAGAGAACTCATGCTAACAACTAACATTTCATGTAAATCTTTGTTTATTCTAAATAATTATGTTGATAAATATATATATCTTAGAATTTTGGGTGACTATTATTTAGGTTTTTTCATCTATGAACAAAAATGAGACAAGTGTATCATCCAAATTAATTTTATGGACATTGTCCAAAATTTATAGTTAACAATTTCAAAAAAATAAAAAATAGCTTGGTTAACATCTGATAAGTATAGCTCGTGATAGTTGAAAAAATTAAAGTTTAGCTTCAACTATTTGATTATTAGATACAACTATGAGCTTAACTACATTGATTGTTCAACTATTAACTTGACTTCAACTCCAATGATGACTTTTACTTGAATTGCAATTACTGATACATTAACGTTTAAATTAACTATTAGATACAACTATTACCTCAACTCCAACGATTCTACAACTATTAGCTTAAGTTAAACTCTAATCATGGTTATATTTGATAACTATTAGCTTAACTCCAATGATTCTACAACTATTAGTTTAACTTCAACTCTAGTTGCGGTTATATTGGATAAATATTAAATTAACTCCAATAGTGATACAAATATTAAATTAAATTCAAATGAGTGTAGCAATTAAAAAGTGGTAATAAAAACTATTAGATGAACGTGTAGTTGTAGTCCAATGACTCCATATCTTACCCTTAGAAGTCTACCTTCATTATAGTGAAACCATAAACAACATTAAGAGAACAATCAATGAGGTAATGTGCTCTGAGGGTGACATGCTCAATGTATTCTATAAATATGAATAAGAAGGGGTGAGGGTTCTTAATTTTTTTTGTTTCTACCAAGATTCAATTCGTCGGCGAGTCCACGAATTCCATTAAAATGTGTATTAGTAATTTATGCTTCTCAAAGTATTCCGAACATATTAGTATTATTAATATGGCTGTTGCTAGTATATATATATATATACCACAAATTCATCCAGGAAAATTCAGCTACATCACCAATGGAGAAAAGGACAATTGGGCAAATTCGAGCTTAACTAGTCATGAATTTGGGGAGTTTCAAGTGACTCCAAATGGTTTTGAATCTGAAATGCAATGGTTTGGTAAGATTACCTCTAAACACTTTTGATCATACCTTAGGATTCTGCAACTTGGTTTTTGGGTAATGACAGAACGTGCGAATTTCCTAGGAAACTGTGGTCAAATTCTCCCTTAGGGTGTCGGCCAAATTGGCTTCCCAACTCAAGTAAGAATCTCCCAAATTTGTGAAAAGAGTATGATTATTAATGCCAGACATCAATGGATGTCATTAGACATGGTTATTATCTCAACAAAATTATTATAATGTGCAACATTTATATGACCATTTTCAAGGAAATTGCTTAAAGGAAAATTGCATAACTAGCTTTATTTTGACATATGAAAAGTAGAGTTAATGGTATAGATCAAGACATGACATATAGATACCATCTATGGCATAAAAATTTCTTCCCCAACAACATCAAACATCAAAGAAATTCCTTCATACAAATGTGGTATGCAACTCATTCACTATAGAGGTTAAATACATGAAAACTAGTATTTATGGAATTGCAAGCTTTTTACATATGGATTACTTATATTTTCAATTTCCGAGTACATGGAAAAAATATTATAGAGGAATACATCATATAAAAAATATTGGAAATCATATAGACTCCTCTAAGCGCAATCCCCATTCCAACAAGTGCGCCATAAGTGAGAGTGTGGGGATTGGTGAAGAAGGAATGAGAGAATATGGATATAGATGAGAACTCGAACTGTATGAACCTTCAACCTAAAACTAAAAAAACTTGATTCAGCTCCAATGAGATGTATGAATGGTCTATCCATCAACCAACTTGGAAAGGAATCCAACTCCCTCGAAATTGGTTCATAAGCAAGGAGAGTGAACACTTACCATGCAATGGACAAGCAAAAGCTCTCCAAAATTCCAAAGCCCAATTAAAAAATGAATAAAATTTGTTCTTTGTCCTCAAGACATCCTTTTATTAACTTCATGAGGCCTCCTAAGGTCTAATTTCCCTCCATAGGCTTCATCCAACTCATCGTAGTGGGTTAGTAAATCCTATGACACTTGTCATCCCCTTCAGGCTCCAATTCTTTCCTCAATTCAAATGGATGTGTCTAACTCTCAAATGTTCCCTCTTGGTGGCTATTTTTAGATCTGTCATGTAATATTTTTCATGGATCTGAATCTGTCATATTTGTCATACAATATTCCATCATTTGTTGTCATAGAGTGCATGGAATCTCCTTCCAAGTGGCACACATTGTATTTTTAGTCTTTTCCTCTTCCATGGGATTTACTCTCATTTACTAATTGAAATTACTTGTCTCATGATATTCTATTTGAGACCACATCACCCTCCTACAAGAATGTTACATTCTCCATGTATTCGAATTTGGATCAAGGTCATGTCAAGTGTGTCGAGGAATCTAGCCACCCAAGGAATCCATACGGCTCCAAGTGTCTCCATGAACCAATGCCACCTTATTTTATTAACATTTATTTTGACCCAATTTAATGTGAATATGGTAAACTAGGGTCCTTTTAGGTCCCATAGCTCCCTTATTACAAAATTGTATGCCTCCACCTGAGCTTAGGGAACTAGTAGGCTGGTGAAACATTGTTTGATAGTAGTCTTATTTGGATGGGGACATGAAATTCCTCCCCATCAATTATTGCTTGTACTTAATCAATTATAATTTTGGATGCTGCAAAATTTGTTCATCTTCCCAAGTGGCTTCCTCACTATGAAAATCCTTCCATTCTACCAAGTATTCCTTTATAGTTATGCTCCTTATATTATTTTCCCATGTCTTTACTATTATTTCTGGAATGAGTATGATTTGTCCTTCATAATACAAGGGAGGTAATGTTTCTAAAAATGAAATATGCTTCCCTATCACCTTTTTAAGACATGACACATGAAATACATTATGGATTTTAGTTCCTTTTGGAAGTTCCAATTCATATGCCACTTCTCCAACTTTTTGAACCACCTTGTAGGGACCATAAAACCTTGGTTTGAGATTTTCTGAACCTTTTCCTTTCAAGGAGGTTTGTTTGTAGGGATGAAACCTCAAATAAACTGAGTCATTCACTTAGATATGTTTCTCCACTCTATGTTGATCTGCATGTTGTTTTTGGTCAACCTACAAGCTATCTTTCAAAACCTTCAAAATATATTGACTTTCTTCAATCCAATCCTTAGATTTTGGATCTCTACTATCACCAAATATGTGGTAAATAAAAGTATATTCATCATAACCATAAAGTGTTTTTAAAGGATACATTCCAATGGACATATGCAATGTAGTATTATAGCAAAACTCCCCCAAGTGCAACCATTTGACCCATGTGCCTTTTGTTTCCCACTAACGTAGTTCCTCAAGTAACCTTCCAACCATTGATTCACCCTCTCTGTTTGGCCCCCAATTTGTGGATTATAGCTTGTTCTAGGATTCAAGTTTGTTCCAACCATTTTGAATATTTCTTGCCAAAATGCACTACAAAATATGCTATCTCTATCACTAGCAATGCTCTTGGAATCCCATGCAATCTAAAAATTTATCTAAAGAATAACTTAGCCACTTGTGTAGCAATGAAGGATGTAGTAATAGAAAATAAATGAGAAATTTAGTGAGTCTATCCACTACTACAAATATTCAATACTTACCAAGTTCTTTGGGTAAACTAGTGATGAATCCACATAAATACTTTCCCATTTTTGTTCTGGTAAAAGAAAGGGATGCAAGAGACTAGCTGGATGATTGTGCTCTACTTTTTTTTGTTGACATGTTGGGAACTCATTCACATATTTCATAACATCATTCATCCACCCATTCCAATATAATCTTTCTCTCGACCTTCTATATGTTTGAAGAAACCAGGGTGGCCTACTAAAGGAGAATCATGATCATTCTTCAAAACTTTTTGCGTCAAGTTCAAACCAAGGACCAAATATGTTCTATATTTGTATTAGATGATTCCTTCCAATACCTTATGCATATCTCCATGGTTAGTCCCATAAAAAATTTCACAAGAAAATTTATTCTTGTCATATTATACTTCTATTATAACTTTCCAATCTTCTACAACATCCATTAGAGAAATAATGGGTCTTCTAGATAAGGAATTTTCTACCCCATTATTATTTCCCTTTACATATTCAATATCAAAATCAAATGCTTGAACCTTAATCACCCACCTTTTTTTCATTTCATTTAGATCCTTTTGAGTTAGGAAGTATCTTAAGCTATTATGGTCAGTCTTGACCACAAACTCGTTTCCCAACGAGTATTTTCTGAACTTTATCAAAGCATGCATGATGGATAACATTTATTTTTCATAAATGGAGTAAATATTCTCATGTGGATGTAGCATCCTACTCTTGAAATATATTGGGTGTTTTTCTTGCTTTAGGAATGCTCCAATTCCCTCCGCTGATGCATCACACTCCAAGATAATTGGTTTAGAAAAATCAGGTAATGCAAGAATAGGACAATTTCTCATTACCTTCTTCATTCCTTGGAAATATTTTTCAGCCTCTTCATGCCTTTGGGAAGCATATTTCGTTGTCAAATCAATGAGAGGTGAAGTTAGTTGGGATAACCTCCTCACAAATTTCTTATAGTAGGTATAAATCCCAGTGAATCCCCTCAATTCAATGAGATTTTTGGACTGTGGCCATTCAATAATGGATTTTATTTTCTCCATATCTACCTTCACACCATATTGACCAATTATGTGTCCAAGATACAAAATTTATGTAAAAAAAATCACATTTTGAAAGCTTAGAAAACAAAGATTGATCATGTGGAATTTTCAAGGCAACTTCTAGATGATGCAAGTGTTCCTTCCATGTTTTACCATAAATAAGAATATAATCAAAGAAAACTAGTACAAACTTATGGAGTTTATTATGGAATATATTGTTCATGCATGATTGAAATGTGGTAGGATCATTTTTCAAGCCGAAAGGCATGGCAAGGAAATCAAAGTGGCCATAGTGACATTTGAAAGTAGTCTTTGGTATGTCCCCCTCCCTCATTCGAATTTGATGATAACCATATATAAGGCCAATATTTGAGAAGAAATTGCCTCCATAGACCTCATCCATGATTTCATCAATCCTTGTGATGGGGTATATATTATTCATCGTCTTCTTGTTCAAGGCTCTAAATTCAATGCACAATCTAAAGGTTCCACCCTTTTTCTTCACCATGACTTTTGAAGAAGCATAAGGGCATGTGCTAGGTCTATGAGACCCAATTCCAAGAGTTCTTTAATAACCTCCTCAATATCATCTCCAATCCTTTTGGGGAGTCTATAACGATGAATTTTGATAGGTTTAGTCCCTATCTCTAATTCAATGGTATGCTCGACCCCTCTATTAGGTGACCTTCATGGAGGAAGGTCTCCAAAAACCTTCCCATACTTACCCAACAAATGTTTTATTTCCTTTCAAATGTTTGGAAACATTCAAGTGAGGATTAGGATATGTTATCAAACATTTAACATTCCATTCAATGTCCTCATTCATTAAGGTAGACCTCATACTGTGCGAAGACACCACTTGGTGAAGGTAAGTGTTCATTCCCCTCAACAGGATGGGTTTCCCTTCCAAATTTTTGAACCTCATTTCATGGAATTGATAGTTCACTATATGCTCCCCTATAGAATATAATAATTGGAATCCCAAAACCACATTTGTATCATCCACATCCACTACAGAGAAATTATCAGTAACAGTGTGATTTCCTATAGTAACTTGAAGCTTTGAAATCCCTTTGGTATAGTCCATAGAATTGTTACCTAGAATGATGACTGTGAATCCATCAAAAGTTTTAGCATGTATATTACTCTTCTCCACCAAGGCTGCATCTATGAAGTTATGAGTGGCTCCTCCATCAACTAGAACTGTAACCTTTCAGCCTTGTACCCTTGAGTCTAAGGGTGTGAAATCTAGGAACACCTGAAAGTACTACAATTTTTCCTTTTCTAGGAGAAGGATACTCTTCTTCTGATGTCTCATACTCCTCTTCTCGGGCTGCAAGTTGCACTTCTTCCTTCAACTACTCCTCATCATCTTCAGAGAATACTTCAATGTATTGCGCCTTCCCCTTAGAACACCTATGTTCAGGAATCCAAGGCTCCTAACATGAGAAGAAAACTTTATTCCTCTTGAGTTCTTCTCACGGGGGATTCACTTGTTGACCAATATCCTATCATGTTAGTTCATATTGTGGGTTTTAAAATTATTAAAAATTTAACCAATATATTGCAGGTATTGGAGGGGATGAGGGGTTTAAGGTGGGGGTGGGTAGGGTGGTTTATAAGGATCGAGGTATAAAAATGGATGGGGAGGAAGTTTTAAGTATTGGGAGGGGGTTTCAACAAAAAGAGTTTGGGTTAATATCTTTGGAAATTAAGGGTATTCTTTAATATCTCGTGATTGCACGTGCTATGTGACAGGTTCACTAAGTGAAGTCCCCGTGGTTCTTCTTTACTTGATACCTCCTTATTATCCGTATAAAAAGATTCATTTTCCATGGTTTCCTCCCTTCTTTGTATTTGGAAGGAAAATTAGGCTTAGGGTGATACCAAGTCCTTGGTAGCACATTCTGCAAATATCTTGTCAAATTTATGACATCCTTCAATGTAGTTGGCTTGTAGGGTTTCACCATCCCTTCAAAGTTTTTTTCAACCCATCTGTGTATAATAGAATCAATAGAGCCACATAGATATTAGAAACCATCATTGAGAGATTTTGAAATTCCAACATATAGGCTTTCGGGGTCCGGGTTTACTTCAACTGCGCCAATTCTTTGAAAGGAAGTTCATGGTCTTAACTATCGAATCTATCCACTAATGATTTGGAAAACTCTTCATATGACGAAATATAATCATGTCCCAAGGTCTTAAGACCATGGAAACACCAATCATTTTCTTCTCCCTCAAGATGTACATTGGCCATTTTCAATGCATCCTATTCAACCATAGGATTCAATTTTGAAATACACATCTAGTTTTTGTATCCAAGCACTAGAAGACATTTGGGAAGAGCCATAGAAGGAAGGAATAGTTACCTTGCCTATGGTATACTTCAATTCCTTATTTAGAAAGGTTTCCTATCCCCATTTCTGCCATACTTGAGTTTTCTAGAGATCTTGAAGAACTCGTCAAAAGGAAAGGTTTTCCTACATTCTTCACTTAGTTGTTGCGACTCATCTATTGCTTCCTTCATGCCATAAGGAGTGTCAAGGTTCTCTTTAGTATCTAAGAAATTAGGAGCGGTAAGTATGGTTTGATTTTTTAAGTAATGGGGTCGATTGTGAGGTATAGTCTTCGAGAAAATAGTTTCCGCATAGGCTTCTTCTCTTCTTGATGTGAATTACTGCTACTTCATGCTGCCAACATATTCCTAAGTTTGCTAGCCAAAAATTCAAACCCTTACATAATATTCTTGATCATCTCATCAAAATATGGCTTCATGAGTGACTTAAATTCTTCTTTGTTATCATCCATAGCTTCTACTCCTAGTTTATCCTTAATCACCACTAAGGAAGAATTGACTTCTTCACCTTCTTCTTCTCTACTAAAAATATCTTCAGTTTTAGTTTCTAATGGAGTGGTATAATCACCAGGAAACATAAATAGATAACTTCAACAGGTGCCAATACCATGCTTTGATACCACTGTAAGAACCCTACTTGAAATTCTTTGGAAAAAAACATAGTTTGGGCAAACTTGAGCTTAACTAGTCATGACTATGGGGGGTTTCAATTGAGTCCAAATGGTATCTAATATGAAAGGAAATGGTTTTGTCAGTCTTAGTACATCCCAAGCTGACCTATAAACACTTTTGATCAAACTTTATGATTCAACAACTTGGTTTGGGGATAATGACAAAAAGTAAAAATTTCCTAGGAAATTGTGGTCAAATTCCCCCTTAGGGTGTGGGCCAAATTGGTTTCCCAATTCAAGTGAGAACCTCCTAACTTTGTGAAAAAAGTATGGGACTTAATATAATACATCAAGGGTTTTCATTACACATGGTTATTAGTTGTACAAACTTATTATAATGTGCAACATTCATATGACCATTTTCAAGGAAATTTCTTAATGTAAAATTGCATTTAACTAACTCGATTTTGATATATGAAAAGTAGATTTAATGGTTCATATCAAGACATTACATATAGAGACCATATATAGAATAAATTTGCTTCCCCAAAAGATTCAAACATCAGAGAAATTCCTTCATACAAATATGGTATACAACCCATTCAATATAGAGTTCAAATACATGAAACCTAATAGTTTAACATCATGGAATTGCAATTTTTTCACATATGGATTACTTATATTTTGAGTTTTAGAGTACATGGAAAGAAGAGGATAAATCCATACATCATATAACCAAGATTGGGCATCAAATAGATGCATCCATGTGTAGGAACCACTCCAATAAGTTCTCCATCAATGATAGTATGGGGAATGGTGAAGAAGGAATGAGAGAATAGGGAGATAGGTGAGAAATAAAACTGTATAAACCTTCAACCTATAACTAAAATGCCTTCATTTAGCTCCAATGATAAGCCTGAATGGAATCTCCATCAACCAACTTGGAAAGGAATCCAACTCCCTCAAAATTGGTTCACAAGGAGGGAGAGTGAACACTTACCATGCAATGGACAAGCAAAATCTCTCCAAAATGCCAAAGGCCAATTAACAAATGATCAAAAGTTGTTCTCCTTCCTCAATACATCCTTTTATTAACTTCACGATTCCTCCTAAGGTCGAATTTCCCTCCATAGGATTCCTCCAACTCATCTTAGTGGTTTGGTAAATCCTATGACACTTGTCTTCCACTTCATGCCCCAATTCTTTCTTCAATTCGAATGGATTCCTATAAATCCCAACTGTGCCCTCTTGGTGGCTATTTTTATCCTTGCCATGTCATATTTTTGATAGGTCTATAATAAGGTCTGAATTTGTCATATTTGTCATGGAATATTCCATCATTTGTTGTCATAGAGTGCATGGAATCTCCTTCCAAGTGGCACACATCGTCTTTTTAGTATCTTCCTCTTCCATGGGAGTTACTCTCCTTTACTGATTCAAATTCCTTGGGTCATGATATGCTATTTGATACCACACCACCCTCCAAGAACATTACATTCCCCAATGATTCGAATTTGGATGAAGGCCATGACAAGTGTGTAGGGGAATCTATCCACCCAAGAACTCCATAAGCCTACAAGTGTCTCTATGAACCAATGTCACCTTATTTTCTTAAAATTTATTATTTATTTGACCTAATTTAATGTGAATATGGTAAACTAAGATCACGTTGGGTCTCATAGCTCCCTTATTACAAAATTGTATGCCTCCACGTGAAGCTAGGGAACTAGTAGTTTGACAAAACATTGTTTGAAAGTAATCTTGTTTGGATGGGGACATGATAAGAAGTATGTGGTACATTCAAAATTTATCTAGTAAGTTAGGTTAAAAAGTGTATCATATTTAATTTCAACTATTCACTTTAAATGTTAATATAACATCATAAATCTAGGAATAACATATCTAATGATAAGTCCATATAAATGACAAAGTTATTTTATAACAAAAGCAAAATTAGATGAAAAAATTATTAAAAAAAGAAAAACACAAACCATTTCAAACAATTTTTTTTGGTAATATTGTTTTTCTTAATCAAAATTATATATGTTATTTATTTTAAAAATGCATACACTTTATTCAATGAAGCTTTAAAAGATACATACATTAAGATAATGAGTGCATAATTTTAATTGATAATTTAAAATTTATCTATATTAAGTTGTTTCATTTATATTTTTGTGTTAAACATTTTAGAACTAGCAAAAAGAATAAAGATAGTCACATTATATTGCTTTTATAGACTAAAAGGTTGTTGGGAAGAAGTAAGTTAAGTTAACATGATTTTAGCTAGTATAATCATCATACTTCTTCACTACAAGCAACTAAAAGTTATCATGATATTTTCCTTTTTATGGGTATGGCTATTAACACTACAAAACAAAGGTTATGATAATCAAATCCCAAAAGATTATTTATAATAGTTTCATACATATGATGACAATAACTTCGAGTAAGTGACTTTATATAAATATCTCATAATAGATATTCATTATAAGGTTAACTAGAACTTTAGCACCGGAAAAGAAATTAAGGGAGGTTGGTTTTGAGCTGCAACATCTCTAGAGAATCATAAAGAATTGGCTAAATCATTGGAGAGTAAAGGAAAATGTCACTTGCAGAATAGCGATAATATTAAAAGTACTATTACATTTAAATAAGGAGAAGATGTGGTGCCATAAAGAGTCATAGGATAAAAAAATTAGGATATTATAAGGATGTAATTAGTTAAAAATATCTCTTTATTTTAACTATTGTAAAGAAGAAAATCGACATTGCTAAAATAAGAACAAACTTTCACGAGCTCCCTAGTGAAACACTCAATGGG
Organism: Pseudotsuga menziesii; assembly: GCA_001517045.1. Taxonomy (NCBI): domain Eukaryota; kingdom Viridiplantae; phylum Streptophyta; class Pinopsida; order Pinales; family Pinaceae; genus Pseudotsuga; species Pseudotsuga menziesii. The sequence continues at coordinate 1,039,444 of LPNX010718173.1, forward strand.
CAATTGCTAAAATGTCATGGGACGAAAAAATATGTAGTATTTATATTTGTGACACAAAGTGGGTAGAAGATGAAAACCACTTTCTAATACAATGACACAAAGTAGGTTGAAGATGAAAACCACTTTCTCATCATATTAAAGCACAATTTCAAAATATTTGCTACAATACTAGAGCTACTAACATTTTAACTCATCACACCTATAATAATTTATGAATGTTTCTCTTAAAAAAATTTAAACATATAATAAAATTGTAAAAATAACTAAATAATTAGTTACCTTCTTAAGATTTAATAAAACAAAATTAATATACTTAAAAATTTATCATCTCTACAATCTCTTTAAATATAATTTTATAAAACAAACTACCATCACTGCTGACTACACATTACACTCAGACCAGCTATTTCTATTGAATCATTATCATCTCTTTCAGCCAATTTAAAAGCATAAACAAAAGAAATTTAATAATAATAACTTATAATGTTTAGTCTCTCATTCAAATTAACGAAACAATGCTATTAGGCTATTGCAGATTTGTGGGCGTGTAGGTGAATTAATGAAATTTGTAAGGCAAACATATGTAAATTTAGTCTGGGACGTGTAGGTGAATTATTGAAATGTGTAAGGCAGACACATGTTAGTGTGATCGGTCTTCACTAACATAAACAAATGAAAGGAAATAAATAAATGTGCATGATACCGCTATTATCTCCTCTAAACAAATGAAAGTAAGGAAATAAAAGTATGATACTGCTATTCAAATATCTCCTCGCTTACACGATGAGGATGAGGATGAGGTACATGAGGTACATGGTGAACACAAATTTCAATTTTCATGGTTGGCAACTCAGTGACTAACATTCAATTTGGATGTATGCTTAAATAATCAAACTTAATCGAACATAAATTTGATCATAGTTAAATAATTATAATTAAAGTTACTAAAAAATAAATTTGATTATCGTTTACAATGAAAATAAATAGACTTTGTCCTACATCCCAGCAATCATTGAAAATAAATACTGTCTTGCATCCCAGCAATGTAGATTTAAACAAATAAATGCATGGAGAATGAGTAGACTTTGTCTTCCATCCCAGCAATGAAGATTTATGTATATAGATTAAAAATAATTTATATTCTTGCAAAATAAATGAAATACATCCGGCTAAGATTGGAATGAAAATTAATTAATTATATATATATATATATATATATATATATATATATATATTAAAACCAAGTTATATTCATATAAAATAGATAAAATACATTCAAATAAAATCTGAATGAATGAATGCTTGGTACTAGATCCATATAAAATAAAATGGATGAAAAAGGCAATAACAACTCTGTAAAGTATATGGAAAAAGTCATCTGACTTAATATATATATACAAGTGAAAAATCAATACATTCATATAAAATGAATGAAAAAGGCAATCACATCGATATAAACTTTGCACTAATACATCCCACCAAAGATCTAAATGAATGCTTGGTAGCTAAAAACAATTCAGATTTGTAAAAAGTGGATGAGAATAGCAAAAGATATAGATGACAAAAGCCCATGAACTTTGCACTCGATGTTTTTTCTGGTTTTTTTTTCTCCGTACAAGTTTAATATCAATGCAGATTAGATGAAATAAAAATCAATGCAGGTTAGATGAAATAATTTAGATGCACATTAATAAAAATAAAAACTTTTGCATTAAATGTAAAGGCACTCATACAAACCTCAAACACACATATATATATAGAAACCTTAACAAGCACGGGCTTGGAACGTTGAGGATGACATAGAAGTACTTGCTCATGGTAAGAAACCTCATATACTAAGGCAGAAAACACTGTGAGAATAGAACTTAGATTTACTCCAAAGAAACACTCACATTTTCAGAGAGAAGATATCACTAGGATAGATCATAGGAGTGACTTGATTTGGCATCAGTTGTAAAGATGGTTCTGGAAAGAATCCACTTGATCTGGGTGCAGGCCCAATCTGATGTGCACTCCTGCATTATTCTGGTCTGGGCTCTGCATGATGTATGTAGTCTGTGGCACCGGCGTTGCCAATGGAGCTGCACATGCTGCTTTTCCCCAACCAAAGTCCACACAGTGGAATGGGATCTTCCTCCAGTCCGATACAATAGTAAGCTCCCTCATGGATGGAAAGAACTTGTCTGAGGCTTCTAAGGCCTTGAGATACGACCTGATGTACTCATCCCCAACGGCGTTCTTTGCTATTTGAACACGTCTTACAGTGCAATGCAGGGGTTCCTCAACCACTTCAGAGACGTAACAGGAAGTGGAAGCGAGCACGAAGGAATTACCGCTGAAATTTCTCCCTAGTGGGGGTTCCCATCGGTTCCTGGCGTCCACTGGGAATTGGAGGCATATTTTGGTCGTCGAGTTCAGCCCTAGGGCTTTTACTCTGGCCTGCCATGTACAATATAAAAACACGATGAATATTTAAACAATCATATCTATGACTATAGCGTAGTAATATATAGTTAGGTATCTTACTCTCCACAAATGAGCCGCCAGCACTTCAAACGTAGAGCAATTTCCAGAGAGTTGCTCGGTTGCCAAAGCCCGGCTCTTCATTGTTTCAAGAGTCTCCTTCTTGACAAAAAATGTTTTGAGTTCGCATCCCTGTTTGTTGAGGTTGCATAGCTCGGATAGAGTTGTTTCCCAGCTTTTGTCATCTGAAGCTGTGGCGTTCATGGGGATTCCATACAGGTCCTGTACAGGCATGGAATTAAACTGGTTGTAGATGGACTCGTTAGCATTTGGACTTGAAGTCAATAGGAGTGCTCTAGAGTGATTTGGCTGCTGCAACAGCTCCTGATCATCTGTGCTTTTCGAGAGGGAAGCCCAAGCTTCGAGGAAGTTGAATGCACCAATCCCATCGAACAAAGAGTGACTGTATCCGAATCCAATTGATAAACCCCCACAGCCAAACCTTGTCACCTAGAAAATAGAGAACAACCACGATGATAAAATATTCACCAACTATGATAACAAACATATAATAAAAAAATGCACTAATTAAATTGATAGATCTATTTCTAGGGTTTTGATTGTATGGCATACATTGAATTGAACTGAACTCCCAGTTGGTTTTCGAAACATTCTGTCGATGATTTCATATAAATTCAACATCTTCACATAAATCTTGTATTACATATTGTAAAAAGAACAATAATTGAAACAAAAGTAGTTCCACTTGTATCAAGCCATAACAAGGCTTCCCAACCTATGTGAAAATATTGATCGATCCAATTTTAGTAGTGTAAAGCCATCACAAGGATTCAACAAACTCCATTCAAACATTTATCTATCCAATTCTATATAGTATTTTACTGCAGAAAGACCATTAATTTCAATGAGATTCAAAGGCTTACTCCAACAAAACCTAATAAAATGAATCATTTTAATAAGTTTTTTACACAGGTCCAAAACATCTTGTCACCTAATAAATTTTGGTTTATTTTAATACATTATTATAGATTTATCTTAAAATATAGGATCTACCAAAAGTATAGAAAGATTAAATATCTAAAGGTTTAAACCATTGCAAAAATATTAAGTAAGCATTTTAATTTATCTAATTTGTAGAGATATATATAAAGAGAAAGAGGTGTAAATGTTTTAAATCTATTTTGAGACAATATATTATTTTTATAATATTTTATTATTTTTTAAAGAGACATGTGCTAGCTATTGAGCATTGAAGGAGTTACACATCTCTCCTTACTATGCTGTAGAAGCTTCTTACTGTGCTATAAAATGAACCTCTTCTACTAAATTATATAATATATAGTAATAAAAAAAGGTTATCTCCTAATAAATGAACCATTTTAATAAGTTTCTAAGCATATAGGAAACTTAGCACCTAATAAATAAATAGTTTTAATACAGTTCTTAGTTCTTATATACTGACACAAGGTTGGCACCCAATAATGAGCCATTTTAATACATTTCTTGGATGAAGGCTGTGAATCTCTCTGTATGGGTTATTTAAATCTTATTATGGGTTATTTAAATCTTATTGGTGACATCTTCATCATCGATAAACTCTCAGAAGGTCTGATGCGAAAACAAACATTTACAATCTATAGTATTTTAGATACATAAGACCATTACTTTCTGTTAGATTGATAACCTTCTTCCCAGAGATGTATTCAAAGATTCATCTACTCAGTGCAGCGAGGTGCCAACCTTGAGGCACTAATACTTATCCGTTAACTCTTATCAGGTTTGATATGAAAATATTCATCTATCCATGCTATAGCAAATTATACTGTAGAAGGTCATTATTTCCAATTGGATCACGGCCTTCCTCGAAGAGGAACTTATTAGAACTAGAAGGTCATTTATTAGACTAATACATATGGTATATATATACCTCCATTAACCATTAACTCTTAGCAGGTCTTATATGCACTTCCATATGGATGCACATTTCAGAGCTGGAACACCTAGACTTGATTATTCAGAGCTGAAACACCTAGACATAATCAAACATTGGAAAAATGTATGTAATCTCCAGCTTGGTAACTTGAAGGTACATATAGTGGTGGAAGCAATGCTAAGATATTAGAAGACACCTCTCATTAAACTTCCTTCCAATTTCAAAAAGCTACACGATAAACTTATCTCACTGTTATTTCTTACCGAACATCCTGATAAATACTCTTATGTCGATTACATATCAGCTATATTATATACAATAACAATGATCCGGAAACTATAAACCTATTAGTTTTATATTAATATTAGCAAATAATTAAAATAAAGTATATTTAAAGTATATTTCAAAAAGCTACGAGATAAACTTGTTTCATACCGAACTTCTTAATGATATTAGTACATAATATTTAGAATAATGTATATTTATTCAATTTTTTTTAACATAATTATATTTATAAATATTATATTTTAAAATTTAAAGTAGAATAGTAATTATATATATACATATTTATACATAGATAACATTCAATTTACTAACTAAAATACATGAAACATATACAATTTCTAAACCTAAAAATAACAAATAACTTGTTAAGAATCATAAATTAACTTGTTAAGAACCTTCTGACCAATTGATATATAACAACCATAAATTCAACTTAAAAGAAACAAAGTTATTTGTTAAGAACTATTAACTTCCATTAAATTTTGACCAATTAATATATAACAACTATAAATTAAACCTAAAAGTAACAGTTATTTGTTAAGAACCATTAACTTCCATTAAAGTTTGTTAAGAACTATTAACTTCCATTAACTTTTGACCAATTAATATATAACCACTATAAATTAAACCTAAAAGTAACAGTTATTTGTTAAGAACCATTAACTTCCATCAAAGTTTGTTAAGAACCATTAACTTCCATCAAAGTTTGTTAAGAACTATTAACTTCCATTAACTTTTGACCAATTAATATATAACCACTGTAAATTAAACCTAAAAGTAACAGTTATTTGTTAAGAACCATTAACTTTTGACCCATTGATCTATAACAACCATAAATTACGTGATTGCTAATAAATATGTACTAAATAATATAATTTTGGAAATTTATCCAATATAGCAACAAAAAAATCTCCAAAGGGAAGCATAGGCTGGTTCTAAATATATATAATGGATTATAATGCCTTGAGGTTATAAAACATCCTAGCCACACTGGAAATTAACTAGTTTGAACTGTCAATTACTTGCTAACAGCTTATTGGCTGGTTCTAAATATATATCATGGATTATAATGCCTTGAGGTTATAAAACATCCTAGGCACACTGGAAATTAACTAGCTTGAACTGTCAATTACTTGCTAACAGCTTATTTGGAAGTTTGTGTTATTGAATACAGACTTGAGCGACGAACAGCTTATTTGGAAGTTTGTGTTATTGAATACAGACTTGAGCGACGACAAGAGGCTTCAGCGATAGATCCTGTGGTGATGATGATGATGAGCAGGCCTCAGGAACCAGTTTCTCGTAAAATGGCTTGTAATTCCAGAGTATCCCAAGATCTTCCAGAGTCGCATCAGTACATGCCTCGAGCAGCACTGCACCGGTTCCGTTGCAGTCAATCTCAAGCTTACCCGTCTCTTCATTGATGCAAAACCTGCCTGCAGCAGGATACCACGACACAAACACCTTTTCCAGGGCTTTTCTCACTGTCTCCACACTCCCATCACCTATCTGCTGCTCCGCGGAGGCTCTATAAAAGAAGACAGTGTACAGCATAGCGGGAGACACCCTGTCGAGACCAGATAGAGAAATGATTTCCCTTTTTGTTGCCTTCTCGGGTTGCACTGTCATAGTTTGAATTACAGAGACTGGAAATTTCTCGTTGCCCACATATTCATCACAGTGGCAATTTAACCCTAGGTTCATATTGAAACCCTAACGATATGATAGGCTCTCTTCCAAAAATCACCACAAAGTGATATTGAATATAGATAGAAGCTCACTTTGTTCAGGCTGATCTGTAATCCTCAGCAGAATATAATTTCAATGCCAGCTGCTGGCCTAAAATTGCTAAATCTCCTCAAATGATTGCAAGCTTCCTCAAAGCTGCCAAACCGTTAAGGTAAGAAGAAGAAATCTAATTATTTTATAGTCCCGTAAGAATAAGCAGCTCTGTCATTCTTGTCTGCTACCGCTATTTTAGTATTCCATTCTCTTCTTGTATTTAACTTCAATTTCCCACCTCTGCAACTGCTTTCGCTTTCCGTCTGCTTAATGCCTTTTGACATCAATGTCGGCTTCTTGTCTGGAGGTCTAGAGGCGGGCTGGCGAGAAATCGGGAGGTCGGTTAGTGAGATTCCAATTGTTGTCACCGATTATCCATTCCATGTGATGATACTCGAGAGGGCAGGGAACAAGCAACATCATCGCCCATTAGCTTTAGAGCCTTTAAAAGAATTATATATGATAGTGCTCCAAAAGCATTCTTCAATTTTGTTTTTTCTTCTTCCCGACAACCATTATTCTCTGCAAACATGTGATTCCTGTTATCTTCCTGTCTAATAAAACCATAAACAATTGTTAGTTCCACAGATGCTCTAACAGCTAATTATAGACCTGCATTATAGAGCACCCACAGCTAAAGTTCAAGACGAAGCAAATAATAATTTATGAAACAGAAAACCTCTGTAAATCGTTGGAGGTGTAGAAACTATTAAATAAGGCTCTATTGTCAATAAGATTAGACCTTTTCCAAAGCCTAAGTCGTAGGATTTCAGCTTTATAAAGAGAGCAGAAGACCCGACAATTCAGTATGGTCTGTGCTGGCAACTTTCCAGAGGCCTCTTTTCCAGGGGCCTATCTCTTCCTCAAGGGCTATTTGTCGAGCATCACCTCAAGACTCTTGACTATTGTGAGTTGTATACAGGCTTGAGAATTGATAGTGTTATATAAATTTGGGTAAATATATAATTGGTTGGTCTATATATTATATATATATTATATGTCCATCAATGTGATTCATTGGTTTGCATATAGAAACTCCTTCACTAGATTCTGATTCAATAGGACATGGGAAAGCTTACACTAAATATAGGAAGCTTCTTTGGTTGTTGAATGTTGTCATTTGATTTTGATTAGAAATTTATCATATATTTATTAAAATATATAGTTTTTAGAAATAATAAAAAAAATATAGAAGTTCATAATAGTGTTATATATAATTTGTAACACACCCCAAAATTGTATATAAATTTTTTTTGTGTTAATTTTGTCTTTGAGTTAGCAGCATTCCAATAATATTTTAGTGCTGAATCTAATATTTGATATCGTGTTGTTTATGGCAAGAACAACTATGGAAAAGGTGGTGAGTTCCTTGGGAACTTTCAGCCATCTTCCCTTACTTCATGTACTTCTATTTATCTCTGTTTATTTTAAGTTTTTGTCATCAAGCTAGGCTGGTTTTGCCTAAGGCATGGGAGAGGGTACTTGTCTTGACCCATCTTGTTGTTTAATATTGAAAAGCCTTGTTTATAAGGATTAGCATCATCACTATAGGACCCACCCCTAAGTATGAGATTTAGGGTTTGTATGCACGTTTCCTCATGTTCGATCTTCAGATCTGGTCACCCTGTTGCAACCTTGCTCACATAGGGCAATGCTTTGTAGTTGATGTGAGCAAGTCTCCTATGCCACAATTCACTTGTGTTGCTAGTTTCATGGACAAGGGTTGTCTCTGGATGTCCTTTGCGCTTGTACAATCCTCCTTCTTCTTCTCCAATGACCACATCATCTTCAAGTGTCTTACCTTTTGACCACATGAGTACCTATCCATCTATAAAAGAAACTCTATATCCTTTCAAGTATCTAGAGCTGAGATAGAGAGTAGGTTCTTTTTAAAACGTGGTACATACAGTACTTCCTTCATCTTCATGGAGGTCCCAGAGTCAAGCTTGTAGCTTGATTCACCAATACCTTTGATGGGATATTGACAGTCATCTCCCAATGATACTTTCTGCGAAGAGTTATTTTCTTCAAGATTTGACAGAGTTGTCTTCTTTCCTGTCATGTGCTTAGAGGCACCACTATCAATAAGCCATGTATCTTCTCCAGGTGTTACAAATCCACAAAGTGCAAAGAATAACACATATTCTTCTACATCTTCACCTCTAGTTCTCTTTCGAGGTCTTTCTTCATTCTCATCTTCACCTAGATGAGCATGATATCTTTTGTTATTGTTGTTCTTTAGTGATGGACATTCTCTAGCAATATGTCCTAACTTATGACAATTGTAGCATTGATAACTTGAGTAATCCTTCTTCTTCTTCCTTTTATGGAATTTCTTATTTGAAGGCTTGTGATTACTCTTCTTGAAGTTTGATTGATTTATTTCCTTAGTATGGGTAGCTAGAGCCTGATCATCTTCTCTAAGAAGAGCTTATCTATTGGCTACTCTAGCTTCTTCTTGTATGCAATCTTCCCATACTATGTCAAACATCATACTTTCTTTTCTGGCACACAGAGTTTGGATGAATGAGTCCCAAGGTCTAGTGAGGCTATTGAGAGCAATCATAACCAATTCATCCTCATCAAGAGTATTTCCAATAGCACTTAGCTTCTCTTTGATCTGGGAGATCCTTGTGAAGTAATCTTGAACAAATTCTCCTTTGCTCATCTTAGTGCCCTTCAATTCAGTTCTTAGATTCATATTTTTGTTGTTGTTCTTTCCTTCATACATTCTGGAAATTGCATCATACATTTTCTTAGGTGTCTTCTTGGATGCCACCTGAGGGATCAAGTGATCCTTAATGGAATCAACAATTATCCTCATTGCTTTGATTAGGTCTTATCCATGCTTCTCCTTAGCCTCAGCTTCTGTAATCTCATCATTGATATACTTCTCAAGACCATTCTCTTTCAGAATGAGGCCAATCCTATACTTCCAAGAAAGGAAGTTTTCTATGCATTATGATTTGTCCTTAAGCTTACTGCTTGGGGCCATCTTGATTAGTAAGTCACTCAAAAATGAAATTTAATCAAATTAGGAGTTTGACCTTACTAATATATGCACTTGGAGGAGGTGAGTTGGTTGATCCAACTGCTTTATGGAGATCCCTAATCTTTAGTCCTCAAATCCTACTTGCAAATTTGCAGCACTGCAACTTTTCTAGTTCTGTTTTGCTGCAGTTTTTCTAGTTCACTGCCAAACTAGGGTTTGGCTTTCCGAGAGATCTAGCCACCCAAAAACTTTGATATAGGGCTCAAAAGATGCATTGTGGGAGGATACAAATTTTTATGCAAGCATATCTTCAATCCTCCATCTTTTGCAGAAACCCTAATTTCTTCCAGAGAGAGAGGAGGGGGACTTTAACCTTGTGAAAGCTTCTCTAATCAGGTTAGCTCTGATACCATGTTAAGTTTTCATATACTAGACTAGATTCAATAGTATTCAATTCAAAAATCACAACAGCATATCAAGAATCACTAATAGAAACACAATCACAACAGTTGTTCTCCTCCTTCTCTTCTCTCTCTCTCTCTCTCTCTCTCTCTCTCTCTCTCTCTCTCTCTCTCTCTCTCTCT
>LPNX010718173.1:1049536-1066483 GCA_001517045.1 Pseudotsuga menziesii
ACACAATAAGTTAACGAAATTTTGCACTAGACAAGTCGGCCCCAATAAACTGTATGGGTCGACTTAACCTAGGAATATTTAAAACAATATATATTATATTATTAATTAGGGTACTAAAATACCTGACACGGGAGGAGGCTTAAACTCATGACTCTATGATGACCAATTACAATAGTAACACCCCATCTGAGAAATAATAACATCTCCCTTTGGTTACATCAGTAAAATACATTTAGAATATCCTTTGAAGTTACAATATTTCAACAAGAATGTCGTCACCTTCCAGCTTCATAACTACCTCGTTAAACCAACATCGTGGAATCTAAACTTCCACCAAATATGGCCATTCAATTGTTAAGTTCATAGCTATGGTGACTAAGAGTCTCTCGGGTGAAGGTTTGAATCCCATTATCGACTCATAAATTTCTTCAGAGCACTTAGAACCCTTCTCGAAGTGTAAAAATCCATCATAAAACCCGGTCGAACGAGATGTGACTAAACCAGAGCTACCACAATAAAGGTGAGTTGAATCGAGCTCGGAGGAACTCCGTAGAACCCACAAACACCTCCATGTCATAAAGAAAAGTAATGTAATAATTATCAACGGTGTACTGTGTAATAAAGATAGGAATGATAACCAAGTAACCAATGAAGGAGGTGAGGGAACCCAGTTAACATGATTTTGATCCCACAACATTGCGTCTAGAGTGAAGGGAACGTGCAGGTAAACCATTCAATAAACTTTAGCTCGAGGAGCTAAGTAAACCTTACCCCTGGATTCTCCACCTGACCACCTAAACTCTAAGTTAAACTGCATAAAATTTATATACACAAGGTTCACTCCATTAAATTTATTTATATATATATATGCTTTATACCCTAACAGTTTTTATATACGTTAATCTAAGTTAAATTAATGGGAAACACAATAGAGGGATAAATGAGACTGTTTTTATATAAAAGTTAGAATAATAATGTTTAAAAAAATTATAGATGAAGTTCATTACAACATGATATACTTTTAATGGTTTTATTGATTTTTAACTAAATTTATATTAGTTCTTGAAAATATATATATAATATATATAAAAAAAATTAAGAAATAAATAAACTTACAAATGTACAAGATGCACCTTTATTGATTTGCTTTATTTTTAACTAAATTCATAGAATATACATAAACTTAGATATAACTATGGTTGAGACATGCTTTTATAACCAATTATTCTAATAATTTTAAATTTTTTTTAAAAACTTTTTATTTTTATGTATCCATTAAACAATTATTAATATAAATAAAGTAATAAAATTTAGACATATTCATTAGACAATTGCTAATGTAAATAAATTACAACATTTGGTGTGAGACCAAATATCTCCACTCTTATTGAATCATTTAATTCTATATTACCAATCTAATTCATGATTAAGCTGAAATTTACATGGTAGATGTTTGGTATCTTATTAAGATGAAATGTACATGGTTTATAGATTAGCTTTAATATGAGAAGGCAAGAAAGAATTACAATAGAGTTTTTTTTGCACTACAATGTTATTTGATTCAATTTATTTTTAACTTTGGTTTGACCCATATTGACAACTTTTATACGACTATCAAACTTTACAAAATTTATAATTTAATATTTTAAAAAATTTATAATAATTTTAATGTTATTATTGAAACCATTAACTTAAAATGCAATAGTTTCTAAAGCTAGCGAAATTCAAGGCTTAGTAGTATATGAACAAATAATGATCATTCCTTAATGAATATATAAAGTTAGTTGGCCTTAAAATTGATACTTAAACTATATATACAATTGAAAATTCCTTAACATTATTGAAAAATTAAAAATAATATTGTAAGTTTTTCTTTTTGGTTTTAATATTATATAATAAATTATTATCTCTAACATACATACATAACATACCCTTATAAATTTTAATATTATATGAAAGTTGATTATCTCTGACATACATAGACCTATACATTTTTAATATTCTATAAAAAGTGATGATCTCTAACCTATTCCATACGTAATAGTATATGACCCAATAATGATAGTCTCTTATTGAATACCCATCAAGGTTATGGGTAGGGTCTTAAAATTGACAATTAAATCATATAATAATTTTATAATATTTTAATATTATTAAAAAATAAAGACAATAATACTAATTTGTTTATTTATTTATTTTAAAAATTATTATTAAAAAATAAAAACAATAATACCAATTTGTTTATTTATTTATTTTAAAAATTAAATTACTAGTTATAAAACTCTTTATTATCATTTCAAAACAAACATACATTACATATACATAAACTTTTAATATTATATGAAAATTGATTACCTCTAAGATACATTACATACATTTATTCAATATTTGAGTATTGTATAAACTTTTAATACTACATAGAAGGTGATTACCTCTCATATATATTCCATACTTTTATTCAAGGAGTTACATACACTTATAAACTTACTACATGGAAGGTGGTTACCTCTAACATATGTTAGATACACTTAATTCAATACTTAATTGTTCTAGTGGATACCCACCAACATTAACTTCTTGTTTGGACAAGATTTCAAAATTGACTATTAAACCATGTAAAATATTTATATTTAAATATTATTTGCAAAGTTTAAAAATCATACAGATGTATTATTATTATTATTTAAATCTAAAATAATAACTTTTAAAAGTGTTAATTACTATTTCATAACAAATATTAATTATCATTTCATAACAAATATATTATCAAATGTATCAACATTATAAAAAAAATTAAAATTAAAAACAATAATAAAAATATAATATATTTTTAGTACAGATGTTCGGAATATCCATAGATCTCATGATTTTCATCGACGTTTCGAGTCCACATCAGGATGGTGTGTCAAAGAAGAGTAGGTGATCTCAATCTTGGGCATTAATATTGAAATGCAGAGAGTATTGTTTGAATTGTCATGATGGTTTTGGTTTTTAAGTGTCCACTAGAATTTAGTTTTTTAGATTAATAAAAAATTATACATATCAAAATATTACAATCTTGTTAATTAATTAATGGTGCTAATAATCTTTGTATGGTTGACTAATTAATGGTACTAAAAATGTTAATCTATTCTTTAGAAAAATTACTGCTAAATTATAATGTTACATTAATGCTTTATTTATATTTTAATAATGTTATTTCTTTTACTTTACAATTTACAATTTAATAATGTTATATCTATAATGTTCAACTAATTATGAATTGTAGTATTAAATATCTAGGTTTTTTAAAACTAGTAGATGTAATGTTTTCATTATATTATAGAGTTATTATTGTTGAAAAAATAATATTATTAATAAAATTATTATTAAATTAGTTACAAACTTTTAGGGTTAATTTTGTTAAATTTAATGTTGATAATAGTTATAATATTGGGTCTATGATATATGATATTTAGTTAAAGTTTAAGGTTTAAACAATCGTATCCTTGATAATACTTGCCAATCATTATTTAAGTTAGGGTTTATTTAAAGTTGAATTTTAATATTATTATTAGAATGAATTTAATGATTCTTAGTATTATTATTAGATTTAATGTTTAATATAGTAGTAGTGTAATGTAATTAAAGTAGTTAAACTTCAAACCTTTGTGTTAATTAGTGGAAAAAAGGAATCGTCTCAACAAAAGGAATAGTATTCAAACAATGGTGGAAGCTAAGGCCTAATTATTGTCGTCTATTGTGGTTTAGGAGTGGTGGAAGCCAACTAGTGCTGACCTCCATCCCTCCATCTCTGTTTAGATTGTTGGGGTGCTTTCTTATTTCTAGGGTCTCTCTAAGTTTTCTTTTAAAGTAGTGATTTTCTTTTGCTAAGACCTTGGTATCTTCAAGGCAAAATTGGTGTTTTGTTTTTTGGGAGTGTTCTACTAGTGCTAAGGTTCGGGTTCATTCATTTTTTATGTCAACTTTGTGTTCTTTTAGTCTAGTGGTAAAGGAGCGACCAGTTTCACCAATGTAGCAAAGCTCACAAGAGTAGGATACCTTGTAGACACCTCTCCATTGTCTATGATCAATCGGGTCGTTGATGGGTCTCATTTTTGGCTTAATGGTTTGTATGGTTTTGAAAGAGGTTGCGATATCCTTCTTCTTGAAAACTTTAGCAATCTTGTCCGTAACCCCTTTTATGTAAGGTAAGTAGGCTCTTTTTTTAGGTTTTTGTGTATTGTTATTCTTTGTATCGTTGTTGTTTGTCCTTGTGGTGTGACTGTTGGTCTTATTCATGGATCTTTCTAAAACTTTGTTGATATCTTTAGAATTATAGCCTATTTTCTTGAAGATGTTGGCGAGGTGGTTGTTTTCTTCTTTAAGGTGTTTAGCATCGGAGATCCTTGATGCTCTTATGGCTAAGGTGTTGAGGACTCCTATCTTTTGGGAGGGGTGGTGGTGGGAGTCTGCATGTAGATATATTTCTGTGTGTGTTTTCTTCCTAAAGACTTTGTGTCCTAAAGTTCCATAAACTTTCCAAGTTACTAAGACGTCTAGAAAGGGTATGCTACCATTATCTTCTTCTTCCATGGTGAATTTTATGTCCTCATAATGGTTATTGAGGTGTTCAAAAAAATTTCCTAGTTTTGTTTCTCCATGTGGCCATAACACATTGGTGTCATCCACATATCTTTTCCATCTAGTCAGTTTTAATGGGTAAGAGCTGAGGGCCTCTCTCTAAAACTTTTCCATGAAAAGGTTGGCAACTATGGGAGAGAGGGGGGATCCCATTGCTACTCTCATGGTTTGTTCATAAATTCTCCTTGGAAACTGAAGAAGGTTGATCTAAGACAAACCGTGGCTAACTTGGGTGTGTGAGGGTTAGTGACCTCTTTAATGACCTCGATAGCTTCTTCAAGAGGGATATTTATGAAGAGAAAGACTATGTCAAAGCTCAAGATCTTGTCTTTAGGTTCAACTCTTTCCTCTTGATCTATACTAAAAACATGCACCACATAAACCTAGCAACAAAGAATATAATATATTATTATTTTATACATAAAATAATTAATTACCATTTTATAAAAAATAAATAAATAAAATCTCAACCTTATTGAAAAAGGTAAAAACAATAATACAAATTTATTTCTTTGATTTTAAAGATAAATTACCCCTTGTGAAAATATCATTTCATAACAAATGGATTAACCATTTTTAAACTAGATATATACATTTTTATTTAAAAAAATAACATGATTGGGAAAGATTTTAATTTTAAAATTTTAAAATTTCTTCTTATTATTAATATTATTATTTCAATTTTTAAAATATTTAAATCATAAATTTTAAATTAAAAAATAATATTAATCATTTTAAAGAATTAATTATTTTTTAAAGAAAAGTCACCCTTATGAAATAACTTGTATAAAAATAATGATTTTTTTTAATTTATAATTTTTATTAGTATAAAATTTAAAGCTTTTAAATTATATTTATAAATAAATAAGTGAAATGCGTTACATGCCTATAAAAGCTATATAAAATAATGATGTTTTCTATTAAAATTTAAAATTATTATTTATATTTATTAAATATAAAAATTGAAGTTTTTATATTATATTTAAATAAAATAAAAAAGTGTAGCTTGTGTTTATTGAAATTATATAAAATTGATCATAAAATTAGAATATTTATCACTTTTATAAATATAGATTATTATAATTTAATATATAAATTTAAAAAAAAAAATTTGGAAGTGTCATTATTTTCCATGGAATAGATGTTCAGAGTTAAAATGATTTTCCAATTTATAATTTTTATTAGTATAAAATTTAAAGCTTTTATATTATATTTATAAATAAATAAGTGAAATGCGTTACATGCCTATAAAAGCTATATAAAATAATGATGTTTTGTATTAAAATTTAAACTTATTATTTATATTTATTAAATATAAAAATTGAAGTTTTTATATTATATTTAAATAAAACAAGGGGAATAAGCAACAAAGTCGCTTACCTACGGCTTAAGAAAAGTTTGGAAAAAGTAATAATAACACTAGATGTAGCAAAGAGGCTCACTGTCAAGTCTTAAGTAAAAAGGAGATTGCTTAGTCTCTTGTGAAAAGTTTGAAGAAAATAATAATAGGTTAACATTTTAAATGGTAAAGGGATTACACATTAATGAATATATAATCCAAAATAATTAAAAAACACATTAATAAATTGACATTAATAAACCCATAAATCTAGGAAAAGTAACATTAGATGTATAGAACATTAAAGAAAATAGAATATTACTAATAACCAAATGGAAGCAATCTATTGTTATGAGAAAAGCATTTTATGAAACCCTTTCTTGAATTTTGCAAGGAGACCATTATATTATAATTTTTTCTGAGAAAAAAGATATTAAAATTAGAATTCATGCTTTTTGGTTGAGGAATTTTCACAAATTAAAGTATTATAAATGGTAAAATATACATAGGATTCACACCATCTACAATCGAGGGGTTTATATATATATACTAAAAATAAGTTTATGAAAAAGAATCAGTGATGTTTATATATAAGATGTTCTTTTAGTAAATACAGTTAATATAGAATTAATTATGTTTTTGTTAAATTAATCTTTTAAAATTTAAAATTAATCAATATAGTTAGTATATAATTGTGTTGGTATTTTTAGTAAATATAGTTAGTATAGAATTAATTAAATTTTGAATAATAACTTTTAAAATTAATCTTTTAAAATTTAAAAGTTAAAATTTAAGTCCATAAATTAAATATATAAATTAATCTTGGGAAGTTGATGTTAAATAATTTTGACTAGGTACATTTTACTAGACTACAAAATAATAAATATGTTTTATTACTCAATATCATTCAATTTACTTTTCAAATATGATTTTGTAATATGAAAATAATGTTTTAAAAAATAAAAATCAATCAATCAATAAATAAACAAATAAATTAGTAAACTTTATAAGTGTTTTAAAGTTTGTAAAATGTTTATGTTGAAATTAGAAAAATATATTATATATCTAAATATATTTAAAGTTGATACCTATATTATTTATTTATTATTTTAATTCAAAACCTTATTTTAAAAAAATGTATTTATAAAATAATATTCATAATTGATGTAATTTTGAAATGTTTTTTTTCTAACTTTGATGTAATTTTGGATCTCTCCAATTGGTTAAGTGGAGCCAATTTGTGGTGTTTTGGACAAAGCATACTTGGGATTGATTTTATAACTGATGTTCATACTCTCTTCATTGATTTGATGGTTGGAATGATCCCAGGAGTTTTTCTCGTGTAGGAGGTGATTGTCAGGTCTTTAGTTTTGTTGTTTTTCCTTAGATAAATATGAAGAAAGATTTGAACCCAGAATTTAGGGGGCATATACCTGAATGCAATTTTCCACACGCGGGATGGAAGGATATGTGTTTCCCTCATAAAATATTAGAAATCTAATACTCTATCCTTGAGTCGATGATAAATATTCACATTGAAATCTAAGGGGAGGATCAAACTTGTGTATCATTACTAGCTGAATTGCATCCCAGGTCTTCAAATCTTCTTTATGTGTATCCCACCAATAAACAATGAAATAAATAAAATTTAAAGCGGTTAAGTGAAAATTTTATAAAAGCTTTATAGTATCAAATGGAATTAATGTAGAACCAAATAACTTGCAATCGAAAATATACTCTCTCTATAATTATAAGCAAAGATTAAACATATATGAATGGACAACAACCACTCCATTTATTAAATTACCCTTGTGGCTCTGTTTTCTTTCATTTGCTCTTGTGGCTCAGTTTTCTTTCATTTGATCTTGGAGATGGTGACTGGAACCCTTCTCTGACGTGGCAGTCCTGATTTGCATGATTCACACTTAAATTATGCACGCCATAGCAATATCAATGCCATGCTATTGAAAAAAGAGTGAAAATTGAAACAATTGATAGCTATAGCATTTAGCAAATTTATTTGTCTATTCAATGAACATGAACCAGACGTTTTACACATGACATCCTCGCAATATGGGCTACTGTCACCCTGTCGATACAGTCTACTCTCACCCTGATGTCGATCATAACAAATGACGAAGATGAAGGAAGCTAGAGACTTGACGTTATGATTTTATTTTCAAATTCGGCTTTACACTTTTATTATCAACTCTAATGAATTCAAGAGTAACAGTAGTAATCAAAATGGTTGGAGATCGCATTGAGTTGCAATGTCGAATGCAGGTTCGAAGTATTTGCCACTGAGAATCGCTTTGGTGATCACATTGTTGGCTTGATCTGTCCAGTGAACTCCATCCCACATCACATATGACCCCGGATCTCCGCACAATTCCACCTTCACAGCCTCTCCATTCAGAATCCCTGAGCTTCCGCACCATATATTAGCGTCGTAGTTATACTTTCCTCCAACTCCACAACAAGCTCGAGTGGTTTGGTTGAACCCTGAATGCATTCACACTGGCTGTTAGATCAATTAGAAATGGAAGGGAATAAAAAAAAATAATCTACAATAAATTATACGCAACCAAATGGTCTCTTGATCAAATTTGCAGTGCGCAGTACCATAGTTGGAAGGGTTAGTCATTAAGTCAGAGACGATGTCATAATTGTTGACATAGATGATGTTTGCATCCTTGAGCTCATTTCGGAGGTTTGGAAGTTTTCGTCTCAGTAGAAAGTTATAGTAATGGACTACTTTGTTGAAGGAAATAGAGCAGCCGTACTTGTCCAAATCATTGGCGGGGGCAAGAGAAAGCCAGAAGGGTTGGCAGCCTTGAGGCACAACATTCTTCACCAAAATTGTTCTTGCACCTTCATTGTGTAGCTCCTGCAGGATGATCCATCACATGAACACCATGGATACGATCATGATTTTAAATTACAATATCTCAGAATTACATATTTACTAGATCTAAAATCAATGTTCAGATGGATCATGGCTGGCTGATTCAAAAGAATTTGTAAATCGAAATGGAGATCATAGCTGATAATACGTGGACAGCAGCTGCAATAGACCTACCCATGTTGGGAAGAACGCTCTGTGGGAGCTGGTTTGGGGTCATATTGAGGTTCTTGTACGCATAGCTGAAGTCATTGCCTCCGATTTCTAGTAGGTAAATTCCCTTCTCAAATGCATCTGCTCTTGGAAGATAGCTTTGAGCACCTAGTGCACCCACAAAACAAAAATGAATGTTTCCATCTACATTAGCTTCCAACATGACCATCACTTGGCATTTATAATAAATTAACCATGAAAACGCATGCCTTAATTACCTTGTGCACTGATGGTGGCCATGACCTGTTGTTTGAATATCTTGAACTCATTGAACTAAACAGGGAGAGAAAATGGAGATATGAAGGAATTGGTGTCAATCGCAGTTGCACCGGAGGCTGCAAAGTTGGCTCCCGACCCATAATTAGAGCCCACAGGCTGCAAGTATGCACTCAAAAACGACAATCCCAACGCCTTTGCTATATCAAAATCAAACAACATTATCATAAAATTATAGATATTATCTTATGTACTTGTATGTGCACAGAAAATATGGAAACTATAGTCAACAACATACCGAAGAAATCAATAGACAGGCATCCATCACTGTAGCGATATACAGGTTTACCGAAGTAGGTTTGTCCATACGGAGGATTCTCTGCAGCCTCATGATACGAGAAAGCAAAGTGAATAGCACCGGTATCAGAGGTCGAGTCCCCGAAATTAAATACTGCAGGAAAGTTGCAGGCATAGTGACAAGGTATCGATAGCAGTGCCACCATCAAAATTATGATGTCATTGTTACCAAGTGTCGACTCAAATCCAGATAACAAACTTCGAGGATGACATCATCCCTGCTTAACCAATAGCAACACAAATAAATATAATTTTAATAAATTTAAAAATTGCTATTTTTCATATTCCAAAGTTTAACTTTGTAATAGAGATTTTAATCTTTTTCATATGGACCAACTAATACAAAGTCAACGCAGCTTGACTTGTGATCGATTACAATATACACTGCCTGCGGCAGGTATAATAAAGAAGTGTAGCTTGTGTTTATTGAAATTATATAAAATTGATCTTATAAACTAAAGTTGGCTGCGGTTCATCATAAAATTAGAATATTGATCACTTTTATAAATATAGATTATTATAATTTAATATATAAATTTATAAAAAAAGAAATTGGAAGTGTCATTATTTTCCATGGAGTAGATGCTCAAAGTTAAAATGAATTTCCAAGGAAATTGATATTATATTGTTGGTTAAAACTTCAGAGCATGAAGAATCTAAGGTCCTACGATAAAAGGATTTGTCATATGGAACAAGAACCATGTGGTTGAGGTATTGGAGGCATAGATTAGTAAAGACCACCACCAACAACACCAACAATAATCTATTTTTAGAGTCACAACCAAGCCACACACTAATTTGGTGTATGAGATCACTTTATTTGTGGGACAAGGGACCCCCTCTATGCAACTTATTAACCATAACATCTCCTGTGATGTTCGGATTTATAAGAAATATATGTCCAACCACTACATGTAACATACCTCAAAATTCATAAATAAATAAAAAATATATATTTTCATATATCTTGAGACATATTAAAGAAAACATTAACTGTTATAGAGTATTAACAATCAAAAAGAGAGTTTAAAGCATAACAATGGCCAAATAAACTGATTATCGATTACTTAACCATATCTAAACCATTTCCCAAAATTAGTTTTCCAAACACTTCACTATTTACCCCCCTTAAAATGCTAAGTTTATTGTTCTTCCGCAATGAACAAACCACAATGATTCTTCCACGGAAATCATTCTACAATTCTGTTTCCGCGATTAACAGGATCTTTCCGCCTTCTTCCTTCCATGTTCCACACTTCGCAGGGCAGACTCCACGGTGCGGAAAACTCATATTACTTTAGATTTTCCTTTTCATCTTCCGCCTTCCGCAGGGCAGATTCCATGGTGTGGAAAACTCATCACTTTAGATTTTTCTTTTCATCTTCCACCTTGTGCATTCCGCAGGGAAAATTCCGGGGTGTGGAAAACTCCTTTGGCCTTATATTTTTCCATTTCTTTTTCCACCTTCAGTATTCTGTAGGGAAGTTTCCAGGGTGTGGAAAACCAATTTGGCCTTGTATTTTTCTTTTCTTTCTTCGCCTTCTACATTTCACAGGGCAGATTTCAAGGTGCAGAAGACCAATTTTCCCTTACTATATTATGTTTCTCTTTCCTCCTTCCGCCTTCCGTAGGAGGACTTCGGGGTGCAAAAAACTTAAGATAGTTGCATGGTTATTTATGGATTCATACCGTGAAATTAAGGTTTTTCACCGTGTAATTAGATTGTATTCGTAACATCAAAATAATATAGATCTAAACCATAAGCCAACATTATTAGTTCATTCGACATTTCGAGTTTGAAATGCAAAAATAAAGGAATATTTACATAATTGATACATACACGAAATACACAGAAGAATATTCGATCAGTTACAACAACAAAGGATTTAATTCGTTAGATACAAACTCACCAATTCTAATCATTCAAGTATTGATTCTGAAACCATTAACATGTTAACAACAGTGAGAACTAAGTAATTTAACTTAGAACAAAATATTACTTGCTACAGTAATAAAATTACTAACAATCCTTGATGTAGGTATGGATGCATGATCTTGGATGCGTTAAGATCAATCTAACGTTGTACAGATCTAGTATAATATACAAAACATGAATAATGGTTCTACAGAAAATGCATACATAATACTTCCTGGAAGTATAAATTGCAATTCACATTTTACATATACATCATACTGTAACTAGAATCATAGAAAAAACAGAGTAGGAACCTCGCACCAAAGCTGGGAAAAAAAAAGTGGAGAAGTTGTTCCTCCCAACCAACTCCCAGAGCAACCAAATTACTTGCTCAAGAACCCTCGATCCTGTTCGCTGAACCACAAGAGAAAAACATCCTAATGCACCATGTCTTGCATTATACAGATGTTAATCCTCGTCTAATGCTAGCCTCCTGCTGCTTATGGACATACTACTAAATAGTATTTTTCCTAGGACTTGGTCATTTATGAGCCTCTTGCTCTTTAGAAACTCAACTAGGAGTGCAGACCTGATTGTGTGGATGATGCCTCTTGCATCTTGATTTCTCACTCGATGGCCTTTGCCACTTGTCATTTCCCTCTTGTGGGTCAACAAACACTTTTTCAACAACTACTTCCACTTTTTTTTTCTTCAACATTTTTTATTAATAAGGAATGTTTTATTACAAAATGTTCTATTCTTGACTTTCATGTCAAAGAATAATAAAATAATAATCAAAGTATTTTCCAGTGGAATTAATAATTATTAATTCAGGGGTCATTACACTACATATGGATGGAGATTACATATATTAATCCTAAAGAAATATTAATAGAAATTTATTATTTCGCGCCTATGAATTATAGATTTTATAAGAACAATTTACATAAAACTTGTCCTTATAATGACCTTGAACATGATACTTCTAGTTTAATAAATGAATTCACTATCCTCTGAATGAGGGCCTTTAATTCTCCTTTAATTCTCAAACAACTTGTAACCAAGATATATATATATTTTTAAGCAATGATTCCAACCCTAATCCTCTATGGTTATATGAAGACCTTGCTTTATCCAACAACTACAAAAGAACTTGTGAATATTTAAGGGAAAATTTGTTTGGGTATGAGCTAATCTAGTGTTGTAGTGCTCAAAATATAATTATTTGCAATGTTCTCATGAAAAGGCCTAATTCTAGTAGAATGGTTTGCATGGATGGGCTTGGAAGAAGTGTGGTTGACTATGCCATTTTCGATATGCCTTAAAAAACCAAATATTAAATTTTGACATTTTAAATGACCATGAACCTCACTCAAATCATAAACCTTTAATTGCAATTCTCACTTTTTTTATGCATAGTAGTCCCATAGAAACAAATTCTCAAAGTCAAACATATTTAATATTCAACAAAAGTAAAGTTCATCTTTTTTGAAATGAATTAAAAAATAATATTTCTTCTCTCTAGTAATGGAAATATAGAAGACCTTTATCATAATTTATCTACAACTTTCCTCTCTTCCATTAACAAGTTCCGTATTGAAGTGTTATATAAAATTAGAAATAGAATGACCAACCCTTGGTACATGAAAAATTGTGTAAAATCACAAGAAGAGAAATAAAACAAGCCATTGATGAGTCGCTAAAATTTGACAAGATAAAAAAGTACAAAACCCTCATTAAAAGAAAAGAAAAAGGCTTATTTATATAATAAGAAGGAGAATCTTTTACACCTATCTAAGCTGGATCCTAAGAAATTCCAGAGACAAATTCTAACTCAAAAAACTAAAGAGAATATTTTATGATTTTTTTGAAAGACTAGAATTCATATCTTAAGAATTAGCTTCATGAATCACAATATGTCATGGACAACATTCCACCCCGTTTTTATGGAGGATGAAATTTTTTCTTTAGAATATATAGATTTTGGGATTAAGCACCTTTCTAATGGGAAATACAAGGACATCAAAGGCTACCAAGAAGAAAACCTAAAAAATTGGGAACTTTGTTTGCATTCCTCACATCCATAAGCTATTTAATCTAGTAGTCAAGCAAGGATTCTCTAAACCTTGGACTCAAAGCCTTATTGTTCTCATTTTTCAAATCAACGATAAAAATAACCCCTCTAATTATATGACCATTATGATTATCTCTTTTCCAAGTCATCTCCTAGGGTTAGAGTTTTTACTTATTTGGGTATTCTACTTTATGTTAAAGGATAATTTCAACCTTTGGTAATGATATTTTTATGAATGAAAAAAGAAGACATACCTATTCTTCGAGAAAAGCTACCACCATTCTATTCATTTTGTATTATCTTTACATATACTATTTCATTCATTAATAGAGTTTGGGTTTCCCTATGTTATTATCCTCTTTGCAATATCCTTTTTGTTATTTTTCTATTTCTCTTTCCATTTCATTCTCAACATAATTCAAATAAGTTTTTATAATGATAACTTGATTTTTCAATTCTATCATAATCTTTGGAAACATATAGTCTTTTGATTTTATTGTTTTATTTGAGACTTACATTTTTATTGGGGTGACAGTATATCAATTTCTCCATGGAGGAAAAACACCTTTTCTATGTTATTTGATTTTACATTTTTTCAACAAAAACATTACAAGGAAAACCAGAGGACACTTGTCCATATTTTTGGACGGGATAACTAAGAAATACGTAATTTATAGTATCACCTAACATATTGAGATTACATTGAAAATTTATTGACATAGAACTACCAAATTCCCAACCACGTTAGTTATAATTGATTGAGAAAACCCATTGACTATTATGTATGTATGTATACACAACTTTTCCTTTACTTGTGTAGTTGACATTGATTATAATCAATTTAATTACACCAAGTATTGTTCCCTAATGTAAATTCAATTTCAAATGAAAGTTATTTATCATAAATGAAAATGAATTTAAATGGTTATGAGATGCCTTAAAACGAAAATATAGAGCTTCTACTATAGCAAAATCACAACATTATGAAATGCACAACATGTTAGAATCTAACACAACACAAAACTTGACTCATAATCAATGAATTCAAAACACAAATGAATTCAAAACACATGTTGCATGATGCAAGCCCACAAACAACAATATAATGATAAGCAAACATATAAAATGGAAATTAATGATTCCCTTAAGATGTGGTAAAAGTTCTAGACTAACACTAAATGGATTGTTAACATAAAGACTAAAAAATGGAGTCAATGAGGGTGGATAGAGGATGTTAGAAGCATATAATAAAAGAGTTAGGAATGATAAGAAAATCAAATGGAAACACCATTCGATAATTTAAGACATTTTAAAGGAACAATAAGCATGCTAAAAGAATACAATCAAGCTACATGTAATATTTTTTTCTATATTTAAAATAGATAATTAAAAATATAAACATTTTTCCTATATTTAAAATAGATAACTAAAAATATAAATCAAAGAAGCACCAAAATAAAGGGTAAATTGTATTATTGTTCCCGACCATATTCCACATATGGAATAATGTCAACATCCAAACAAAGAAAATATGCCCAACCACAAAATTCTTGCTCTTGAGGTTCTTTTTAAGTTTTGTACCATATATTTGCTTTATGAAGAAATGCACAAAAAGCGTGGAGGCTTGACAAGCGTTCGACGTGGAAACATAATTTTCACCACTATATCCCTATGATTTCGACCACTATATCCCCAATGCTTGCATGATTTAAACTTGTAATAGTAAATTACTATCTTTGTTATTCATATTTTTTTCTGGGGCCGAATAAGATGGTGGACAGTTAGTATTTTTTAATTTGATAATATTATTATCAAATTAAAAAGACTAGATAAAATGAAAATGAAAATGAAAATGAGATAAAAAAATTTAAAAAGACTAATGATAAAGATATTTGAAATAGACTTCGATAGTTTTAAGGGTCACTGGAAGAAGATGAGGGACCTTTTAGATGTAATCCTAGTTTTCAAAAACACAATCACGTTACTAAAAAATACAACGCGTTTCTGCTACATAGCACTTGCTATGGTTCAACCCGAGCCTGACATCTCATGAGACATGTAGGATAGGAAACCATATCGCATACGCGTTATATAACTACAAAACGCGTACGCGATCTGTGGTTCTAAAATGCGTACGTGATTTGGAAAACTAAAATTAATTTATATAGACAAAACTGAAACCCGCGGCCTATTCTACCCATCAGGAACGCGAAACCGACAGTGATTTGGAGCATTTTGGAGCGAATTGGGTGCTTGGGATTGTTGGAGGAGCTCATTTAGTAGGAGGGGAGGAAATTCCACCGGTGAATTATCATCTAACCAAGTAATTCAATCACCCAAAGCATTCTTTTTTGTCAATTCTAAACCTAGAATATTGTTTTTTAATAGAATAAAACAACCAAATTTTGTATTATTTAACAAATAGGAAATAACTGAGTCACTAATTAAATTCACATCTCCCTCAACCAAGATGAGTGAATAACTACAATGAATTCATTTTCAAGAACTCAAAAATTCCTAATGCAACCAAAAATTGAAAAATTTAGAACTCCTCCCTTTATACAATGTATCCATCCACCTAAAACCCAAATTGCCAACCCTCCGAGGACATTTCCCCGTGATACTAATTGAATAAGTTTCCTCACAAATGGCCATAACAAGATGAAATGCATGTGCACAAGCATGAATAGAAAAAATGCATAAAAATTTAGTAAATTGGTTTCTCAAAATTTCATCACAAGTGTATGTAGTTGTACATTACCTCTTAGTTAAGCACCCTCAACTAAATGCCAAAACACATTAACAAAGTGCCTCTTGGGCCTGCCCTTTGAAACATAAAACAATGTATTATATAAAATCAACAATATATATATAAACACAGAGTTAAAACTAGTAACTATGACTAGTTTTATTCCTTCCTCCAGTAAGTTTAGCAGCCACCACCATTTTTCCACTAAAATATTTGCACTTCTTGGTTATAGCACCCACCTCATTTGTGTTTTAATTATACCTTCCTCGGCACTTTGCTCTTGTTCTACACATAGGACTTACCCTCCGTTCCCCTGGCCTTATCGTAATGACAAAAAAAGTTGAAATATACGAACCTTCTCACTATGATATCAAATTACAAGTCAACACGTCGTGACACCCCCATACAACCCCGGTATTCATTAGGGGACTAGTGCTAATTAATTAAAGGTCATCACCTTAACTAAATAGAACTTGAATTATGCTTCTTTTATCCTATAAACATAATAAAGAAAATTAGAAACATGTGAGACCCTAGGTCTCCCTAAGATCCCTTGATC
>LPNX010718173.1:1066759-1083893 GCA_001517045.1 Pseudotsuga menziesii
GCAGCCCTGTATCACCCCTTTTCTTGCCTCACATGTCCTAATAGTTCCTTTCCCCTTTCTTTTACATATCCAAGGGATGTAAAGGCCAAAACATGTCAAAACAACACTCCTAAATTCAAAGAAGTTTAAAACCAAGTGTGCATGGAAAAATCACCAATGAGGGTGAAGAAGTTCCTTAACTTCTAGAAAGAAGTTGAACGAAACTCACTATTTAATTGTTAAATGTTTAATTTTAAGTTTTAAATGTATGTAAGTGAATGCCATTAAATTGCTTACTTGAGTTTGATTTAATTTACATTTTTAATTTTGAAGAGATGTCATTATATACCATGTATATGTTTCTAATGATTTCCTTATTGATGTTTTTATTGCAGTTGCGGCTATGGACACAAATGCTGAAATACTGATTGAGCTTGCCCAGTTGAGAGGACTCAAAACTACTTTTAGTGGTGGTGATAGGATTTGACGTTCACTTGCATCCACTTTGGATGCAATTGTTGAGACTATTACATTTTCAAGCAACATACTATATGATATTACATCATATAGAGAAAGAAAAAGACAAGAGTATGCTGATGGGCTTGGCTACAATGCAATAAAAAAGTTGAAAATTACCAAAGAGCATATATTTTCATTGTTTAGGGACCCTAGCACGAGGGAAATCCCAAATGAAAATAGGCCACATATCTCTATTGAGTCGTGCACATATCAGCCATTTGTTGATAACTGGATGGACAGATGGTATATGGTTTTTGATATGCCACCACACAACAACAGGGAAATCCCCCTATATTTCCTTCGAAAGATGTATGTAGAGTTTGTGTTGGGTAAACACGTAAACTATTTTGATATATTGCAGTTTTAGGGGATTGGTGGGGGGATGCCCCAAAACCGACCCAATGCCAGGGTTCGAGATGTTGATCGCCCTATCCCTGCACCTCGCAGGCAATTTCTTGGGCTAGATGTCCCACATGTACATCGTGTTATTCCACAGACACATGATGCATATTTGAGTTTGGCACGGGAAGTTGTTTGTCATAGCACTATGGTTCGACATATGGGTGAGGAAGGGACATGTGTCCCTGGTGTGGTACATACACTAGGTCGTCACGGTGCAGGACCATCTTCTAGTGCAATACCACCCACTAGTGCAATACCCCCATCTAGTGCAGTACCATCTACTAATGCAACACCATCAACACATTCCCAACCTACTTTTGAGCCTCATGAGTGCACATCGTGTGGTCGTCCTTGCTATGGTCTTTCGCCAGATGTTTCCTTCAGTGGGTTTTTGAGTGATGTATGTATATGGTTAATTTTAATAAATTCTTCATTTATTTTCCTCTTTGTACACATATATGTATAGTTTGAGATAATATATTAATTTTGTGAGCTTGCAGTTGATGCTTTATGCCGGTAGCGATGCCCCAGAGTTCCATGTTCCACAATCTACAGAGGGGCATGCCATTCCATCCACTGATCCCTTGGTTGGTGGAGAGATCCCTATAGCACCCATTGTCGTATCTCACATTGAGGTAAACATTTTAAAATTTCATTTTTTAATACTTGTTAATTTGTTAATTTCCACATACTGTACATGTTAGTTCACTAATGCTATCTACGATCTAATATTTACAACTATTAAACTTGCAGATGCCAGATCCTTAATGGGGGGAAGCAGTGATGGAGGTAGAATCCATGGTCGTATCGACCGAGGAAATATCTGGGCATGACATTCCATCCACTGATCCCTTGGTTGGTGGAGAGATTCATATAGCACCCATTGTTGTATCTCACACCGAGGTAAACATTTTAAAAATGTCAGTTTTTTAATACTTGTTAATTTGTTAATTTCCACACATTGTACATGTTAGTTCACTAATGCTATCTACAGTCTAATATTTACAATTATTAAACTGGCAAATGCCAGATCCTTTACGGGGGAAATTAGTGATGGAGGTAAACATTTTAAACATTTAAAAAAATGTCATTTTTTAAATACATGTATATTCGTTGAATCATGCATGTCTAACTACATGAACTCTTGTTGACTATAGGCACCAACCGAAACACTTGGACCATTTCCTAGAGTTGTATTTCCTCATAGGCCATATGTAAACAAGGGTCATGTGTATATGAAGCGGCCTACTCCTAGCAAGATTCCAGTTGTCCATGACCATGGAGCTACTGATACCATGGTAATGTATATCCTTCGATGATATTTCTTAGTTAACTTGAAATCCAATGCATAATTTTTTTTGTTAATGTTTGATTTGCATGTTTACTGCATTAGGAGCCAGAGTTTACTATTGAAAACCTTACAGGGATGGTTGATGCAGCAGTCAGTGCTGCATCTACAATGGCAACAAGTCACACAGAGCTGGTACAACTATTTCAACATGATCGTTACATAGTTTATTATTGTTGGCGTATGTTTATTCATGCATGTCTAACTATTTCAACATTTGGTGATTGTAGCCACCACCAGTAGGAGTTATTGATGCAGCAGTCAATGTGTATCTGCAATAACAACAAGCCACACATAGGTACAACTATTTGAACATGATCTAGACATAGTGTGTTATTGTTGTCTATTGTTTATTCATGCACATGTCTAACTATTTCAACATTTGGTGATTGTAGCCACCAGCAGCAGCAGCAGTTCCTGGCCCCTCTGGTTCGACCATGGATGTGACCATCCTTGATGTTCAACCAATAGCTCCATCTGCTACACAAGGAACACAATCCCCTTTGTCATAGTCTCTCACTGAGGTGAGATGTCCATTAATGACCAATTGTTTCATGCAATGTCTATTAACATTTTGATAATTGTTGAGTTAATTTAAATATGGTATTTTATTGATCTAATGTATTAGTACATAGTTAGTTGAATTTAACAATTGATATTTAATTTGCAGGATCCAGAGATGCACACTGGTCCTAGAGTGGTGCCTACGGGATCAACCTCGAGAAAGAACAAGAGGAAGCTTGAGTTTTGATGTGTCTTATGGGATATGTACATTTCGATACATGTACATGTGGGTTGGACAGTTTTGGATACATGTACTTTTGGAGACATGTACATTGACATTTCACTTACATGTACTTGTGGCTTGGATAGTTTTGGATACATGTACATGTGGTTTGGATAGTCTTGGATAGTTGTGGAGACACATGTACTTCTGGTTACTTTTGGATATATATGTACTTTTGGATACTTTTGGATATATATGTACTTTTGGAGACATGTACATTGACATTTCAGTTATAAATGAATGATACATTTCACTTTGAATTTGTTCTTTGGTTTCCACATGTTCTTGTGTCAATCTATTGTATTGATTTGTGTGGATTATCTATTACTTATGAATGCACTATGTCAAAAGAAAAAACTATCATTAGAGGAAATTTCGACTCAAAATGGGCTTTTTAACTTTGATTCAAATTCCATGTCATCATGTGTTAGCCAATGAAATTAATTTAAATTTGAAATACCATATAGGTCTTAAACATTTTTTTAATATAAATATGGGGATAAGTATCATAAAAAAACTACTTTTTTGGTTTGTATTTTCGACATATCTCCCTGTGTTTTTACTCAAATTTCAATTGGGAGAGCTCGTTGGATGCGGAATTAAATTCCATATTCAACGAGTACCCACTCGGCATGCTTTTGATGGATCCCTATACCAAAAAAAAGAAATACCTAAAAACACGTGATGATGATGTCATCATCATGTTTTTTCAAGTATTTCTTGTTTTTGGGGTAGCGGAGTCCATTAAAAGCATGCCGAGTAGGTACTCGTTGGATGCGGAATTTAATTCCGCATCTAATGAGCTCTCCCAATCGATATTTGAGTAAAAACACGAGGAGATATGTCGAAAATACAAACAAAAAAGTAGTTTTTTTCTTTTCTTCCTCCGAAATTAATAAATATTATTTTATTATTTTAACTCTTATTTTATTAATTTGAATAGGAGACCCATTTTGAGTTAAAATTTCCTCTAATGTATATTTAAAGGTTTCAATGATCTCACTATATGCACACTAAAGTCAAAGTTCTTGCTCGTGTAATTTAATAAATATAAGTGCAATACAATGTATTTCAAGGTTTCAATGAACTCACTACATGCACACCAATTGGATATATCTAATTAAAAATTGTGACTTTGGATGATTAAATTACAAGTTAAGTCAATGCTCAAGTGTAATTTAATAAAACTAAGTGCAATACATGCTTCACATTTCATCAACGACCAACAACACTATTCAACAAACCTCATGCACCCAATGACTAATCACTCAGCATTAAAGGAACTACAATAGAATCCAAAGACCAAAAACCAACTTCGTGAATCAATATGATTTGAAGCATAAGTCCACCGGATTTGAAAAAATTGAGTTGGACATTAGATTGATTCTGAATTGAGTTGTGACAGTAAGATAAGATTAGGGTTAGGATTAGGGTTTCCTTGGTAGGGTTATGGTTATGGGCCATGCATGTTAAATAATAAACCCTAGTTAGGGCTAGGGTTTTCCAAGTTTGGCCTTCGTTGGCATGAAATTCATTGTCCAAGTTTGGCCCTCATTGGCGTGACTACATTGTCCCATACTGAGTGAAACCCTAGTTTCAGAAATCACCATATACGGTGGTCACCGTGAAATGGACAGGTAAGGGAGGACCCCCCCTAGCTAAAATCCCATGCCATGAATCCAACGGAATCGACGGTTCGTCGATCAAAGGCCCGAGAATCGATCTATGATGAGTTGTAGGTCACCTCCAGATACCATTCATGGACACCTAGTGGACTTGTGCCTGGTGCGCAAAAAAACTCACGGAGCCACAATTTTGAATTTCGTCCACTCCTACTAGCGTGTTTAGGCATGGGAAATATGGAAATGCCAACCACATCCCTACCTTATGTGGATTTCCAAGTTTGGCCCTCGTTGGTGTGACCGCATTGTCCCCTACTGAGTGAAACCCTAGTTTCAGAAACCACAATATACGGAGGTCACTAGGAAATGGATAGGAGGGAGAGGCCCCCCCTAGATAAAATCCCATGCCATGAATCCAATAGAATTAATGGTTCATCGATCGGAGGCCTGAGCATCAATCTATGCCAAGTTGCAGGTCACCTCCAGATACCATTCAGGGACACTTGGTGGACTTGTGCTCAGTGCGCAAAAACCCTCACGGAGCCGCAATTTTGAATTTCATCAACTCCTGCTAGCATGTTTGGGCATGGAAAATATGGAAACTCTAACTGCATCCCCACCGTCCATGGCTTTCCAAGTTTGGCCCTCGTTGGCATGACTGCATTGTCCCCTACTAAATGAAACCCTAGTTTCAGAAACCATCGTATACAGAGTTCATTAGGAAATGGACAAGAGGGAGAGGCCGCCCCCCTAGCTAAAATATCACGTCATGAATCCAACGGAATTGACAGTTCGTTGATCGGAGGCCCGAGCATCGATCTATGGCAAATTGTAGGTCACCTCTAGATACTATTCAGGGACACCTGGTGGACTTGTGCCCAGTACGCAGAAAACCTCATGGAGCCACAATTTTGAATTTCGTCAACTCTTGCTAGTGTGTTTGGGCATGGGAAATATGGCAACGCCAACCGCATCCCCACCGTCTGTGGCTTTCTAACTTTGTCCCTCATTGGCATGACTGCATTGTCCCCTAATGAGAGAAACCCTAGTTTCAGAAACCACCATAGACAGAGGTCACTAGGCAATGGACAGGAGGGAGAGGCCCCCCCTAGCTAAAATACCATGTCATGAATCCAATGGAATCAACGGTTTGTCGATCTGAGTCCCGAGCATCGACCTATGGTGAGTTGCAGGTCACCTCTAGATACAGTTCAGGGACACCTCATGGACTTGTGCCCGGTGCGCAAAAAAACTCACGAAGCTGCAATTTTGAATTTTGTAAACTCCTACTAGTGTGTTTGGGCATGGGAAATATGGTATCGCCAACCGCATCTCCCATGGCTTTCCAAATTTGGCCCTCGTTGGCGTGACTGCATTGTCCCCTACTGAGCGAAACCCTAGTTTGAGAAACCACCATAGATAGAGATCACTGGGAAATGGACAAGAGGGAGAGGCCTCGCCCTAGCTAAAATCCCACGTCACGAATCCAACAGAATTGATGGTTCATCGATTGGAGGCCCTAGCATCGATCTACGGTGAGTTGCAGGTCACCTCCAGATACTGTTCACGGACACCTCGTGGACTTGTACCCGGTGTGCAAAAAAACTCACAGGGCCGCAATTTTGAATTTTGTCAACTCTTGCTAGTGTGTTTGGGCATGGGAAATATGGAAACACCAACCGCATCCCCACCGTCTATGGCTTTCCAACTTTGGCCCTCGTTGGCATGACTGCATTGTCCCCTACTGAGCGAAACCCTAGTTTCAGAAACCACCATAGACGGAGGTCACCAAGAAATGGATAGGATAGGGAGGGCCCCTCCAGCTAAAATCCCATGTCACGAATCCAACAGAATCAATGGTTTGTCAATTGGAGGCCCGAGTATCAATCTATGGCGAGTTGTAGGTCACCTCCAGATACCGTTCAGGGACACCTTGTGGACTTGTGCCCGGTGCACAAAAAGCCTCACGGAGCTGCAATTTTGAATTTCGTCAACTCCTGCTAGTGTGTTTGGGCATGGGAAATATGGAAACGCCAACTGTATCCCCACTGTCCATGTCTTTCCAACTTTGGCCCTCGTTGGCGTGACTGCATTGTCCCTTACTGAGCGAAACCCTAGTTTCAGAAACCACCATAGACGGAGGTCACTAGGCAATGGACAGGCGGGTATAAGAGGTGAGTTTTCAAGAAGGAAATTATAAAAGCCTTAAAACATAAGGTTATTGTTGCGGCATCTTGTTTCCATCATCCTAGTTGTATATATCAGCTGTAAACATTGACAATATTACCTACTTGAAAAATTAGGATTTTAGTCTTGTAAGAGAGCCTACAAAGAAATTTGATAGGTATGACCTAAAGAGGTACATGTATGAATTCTAATGTTATGTATATCATGTGAATGAGATCTTGAAATGTTCATATGATTGATATATAGGGTTTATTGATCATATGTAAAATTTGGCGTGTTCATTAACTTGACATACAAGAGAACTTTTGGCATATTTATAAACAACATTATGGAAAATTTCGCATATCAAGAACACAAAATTGACATATTCATAAGAAACATACATGGGAAAATTAAAATTATGTTACATACCTCATCATGCTAGATCCCACCTATTATCATACAACCAAGCCCTCTGGATCATCTCTTATAATGATGGTCTCCATTAGTCTCTTGTGCTCTGTATTCGGTAAGAAGTAGCGTACCTTTGATGAATTTCAGCTAGGCAATGTTAGTACCTGGAGGTCTGTACCAATGATTAAGTTGGTAAAGTGATACACACTTGCACCTAGTTTGTAATCCCTGTAAACATATCCACCCTTCTTTCTTGCATTGTTGTCATGTGTAAGGTATTCACCTTTAACAACCATAGACCCGATGGGGAAGTGGTTGTTTTCATCATTAGTCATGGACATAATGAGGGTTTTCTTTCCCTCTATACAACGTGCCAACTAGTAATCACCATCCCATTCACTATCTTTTGAGGCAACCACTGCGTATGTGTCCTGCATAGTATGATTGTAGGTATATGATCAAATATTTTTCGTGTGATACAAGGCCATTAATGTGAGTTTCAAGACTACGTAAATAAACAAAAAAATGTTAAGGAAATGCATCATACCAGGTTGTACAAGGTCTGAGACATGATCAAAATATATAGAAATAGACGACTGGTCTTCTTCCAACGAAGTTAACTCAACAATTGCATGCTGATCAAGTGGAAGTGATATGCGATCCCATCCATCAACCCAATCCAATGATTCACACACATCCCAGTCACCATCACAACAAGGTGGACAAAAACAAGCGAGTTTTCTGGTCCAAATTTCAAATACGGTGTTATCAGAGCTTCGAACCGAATGAAAGCCATGAGTCCTAGTAACAGTCTTGCATTCCCATGCATGTGAACTATCTATGTCCACCACCTCCCAAAAAAATCTCTCCACATGTCTCTTTCTTGTGGATTCTACTCACATAGCCGATTCCTCTCCCATTACTGATGTGCACCACTTGACTATAGATTGAGCATTTCGAATAGTAGATATTGTAGATAATTTCAATTCCTCTCTTCGTAGGGCTGTTTTGACACATGCTTCGGCTCCATCATTCTCTCCTTTACCATGCCTAGACTCAAAATAGTTCCACATATGTGGAACTTTGTAGTTTTTATGCAATGAACACAACCATTGAAATATGCGTGCATTTTTTAACTGACCAGAACATCCATCAGACCAAATCCAGTGTCGATCCATCTGTATGTTCCTGCCCTTCAAATGATCATAGAACATGATGAAGCAATGACGTACATAGTGGAAGTCATGGCACCTATCATCACTTATGTAGAAGTGATATTCCTTTAGAATTTCTCTTTGCTCTTCACTGCTATTTGGGCCATGCCTATATGTTATATGCACGATCAAGGAAACCTGCTTAGAGTGATAATACTGACTTTGGATCTCATTTTGAGGTTGTAGAGTGTAGTTCTTGGAAAAATCAACAACTAAAAGTATAGTACCATGGGGAAATGTATCTCTGCATATTCTAAACTTCTCATCTTGCCATTGTGCCAAGTGGACATGTTGAACATATTGATGTGTCTTTTCAATAAATTCCTTGACGAAGGCACTAACTTGTACTTGTTGACAAAAAATGATCTCAATATCAGGTTTTTTTTGTAAGTAAGGAATGAAATGCAACTGTTCAAACATAAATTTATAGATAAATGCATGTACCTGAGATGTCACCAATTGTATTTTTTTTCTTTCTTTCCCTGGGACTATTTCATAGTTGATATATTTGAAAATTTTCATGTCTGTAACCATATTCCCAAATTCATTGTCTCCACTCTTGTGCATACATTGGCTCAATAATGCCATTCCAGCATAGTTGGAGCAAGTTCCATCCAAACAAGATTTTGCATAGTATGTTTTCCCCTCAAGCCTATTGCACATGACACTATGAATGAATTCTCTTGATGAGGTCGATGGTATTGTCAAGGAGAAATATTGCACAAGGTTAGTATGCAACACATGACGAATGTACAAAAATGTTTCATAGTAATATTCATATTCTACATGGTATCTACAACAACAAGTGTTACAAAGAGTATTTATTCTAACATACCAGGGCTTACATTTCCCAAAAGATCTTCGCCCCAAATTCAATTGTCTATGTTCATTCTTAAATTTCTCGTATAGTTATGTCTGTGTTATATCAAGAAGATGCTTAATATGTGGTTCACAGTCCTTTGAACCCCTTCTCAGTTTTAGTACATCCTTCCGGTTTGAAGAAGGCCTTGTGTAATTATGCCAAAAACTCTGCACTAGTTTGTTTACTACATCAACTAGCTTCATGTCACGATGTGGCAAACGACCAATAAAGGCCCAAAATTTTTTCTGGGTGGTTGTGTCAAGATGTTCTCTTCTAATAGAATACCTACGGAGGGTTTTTACATTCAAATTAACTAGTTTAGATGTAGGCTTGAGAAAACAAAGGACCCTTGTGTTCTTATTTACAATTGCTTGTGACAACACACGACGAGCCGCATTGCGGTCCTTTGACTGTGTGTTCTTACCAATTTTACCAAAGGAATCTACTAAGCTTTTAACTATATGAGAACTTGGTCCATAAGTCTTTATCATCTTTATCCCTTACAATTTCCTAACAATATTCATGCCCCTAGATTTTAACAATGATAAAAATAATCTACATTTATCTCCATCACATTTAGAAACAAAATATTTATTTAGTATTTGTTGAGTTTGATAAGCAATACTACATTTAGATAGTGTACCTTCAATGGAATTGAGGAGTCCTTCATCAACTTGTATACGGTTCGGAGTTCTTCGATGTGTTCTTTCTAATGGAGGTAAGGGGGTTGGATTTCTATCATCTAGCGCATTAATAATACCCTCTGGCGTTTCAGTAGCAACTTGTTGTCCTTCATTCTCTTCCTGGTAGTTGGATGGTGGAAGTCCAACATCCTCATCGATGGTCTGGATAATATTTTCTTCTTCAATAGTAGGCTCCACGTCTAATGCCTCTTCAACAGTAGGATCCATGTCCAACACCTCTTCATGAGCTTCGTCTTGAGATGGTAACGTATCACTTTGACTTGATGTGGGATTTGAAACATCCCCTAATGAGCACCTACATTTTGCTTCTTGAATAATTCCATGGGGTGCTTGTTCAACAACTATTGTGGAAATTGAAGGTCCCTCTAGTGAATGCTTCCTTTTTTCTTGTGCTGGATTAATAGGATGAACTGTCATATCCTCTATAATTGGATTTGGATTAGTTTCCAAAGAAAGCCTCCAATTCATCATTTCTATTTTTTTCTTTTCTTTCTCTTCTTCGATGACTTCTTAAGGTCTCTTCTTCCTTGCTGATTTTCTTCCTCGGTTACGTACATTCCCCATCACCACAATGATCAATTAAATATAGTTTGTTTTTGTTGCTCCTCAATTACAAGCTTTCAAACCTTTAACTTGCTTTATAACTATTGATCCTTCAAGGTGCTTCAATCTTTCTTCTCAATTGTTCATATTTCCCATCAAAACAACGATGAATGGGAAAATTACCTTTGGTTCTCTTGAATAATAAGCAAATGAAAGTTAAATCATAAATTGTTCCTCAAGCTAATTCTCTTGTACAATTGTGTATATCCACCATCACCATGAAATGACATTGAAGCTTGATATCTTATCTTGTGTGCTCCTCAACCATGGAAGATGTCCTCAATGCTGCACCTACATAACAAAAAGAATGGTGGAGAATTTGAATTGTGAGTATTTCCACAAGCGGGCTCGTGCTCTTGAAAAAAAACGCGCGATAATCGGATTTTCATAAAAACAGAGTGAAGTTGCTCTCGGACAAAAACAATACACTGTTTTTACAGTCCTAAAACGCGCACGCGTTATATATAGTAAAAACGCATACGTGATTTGTATAAGTAAAATGCGCACGTGATATGTTTAAGCACAATTAATAGGGTGGGTGCACGGCTAAGGCAACGAATAAAATCATAAGAAAACAAATGTTTTCTATGGTTCGCAACAAATCAAATGTTTTTCGTGTTCCCTTCTTTTTATGCATATAAATGTTTCTCTCTATAGCCCCAATAATCCCTACATACCCCTATCTCTTTCTAAATATACCTCCCTCATTCTCTTTGCATCCCTCCCTATATGTTTCTTTCTCTCCCTTACTCCATCCCTCCCTCTCTCACCGTGAGGATGATGATGGTGATGATGATGATGAAGACAAAGATGATGATACTAATGGTGATGAAGACGATGATGATTATCATGATGGTGATGATGATGATGAAGATGATGATGATGATGATGATGATGATGAAGATGACGATGTTGATGATGATAAAGATGATGATGATGTCGACGATGATGATGATGGTGATGGTGATGATGAAGACGATGATGATCTATTGATGATGATGATGATGACCATGATGATCATGGTGATGAAGACGATGATGATGAACATCATGGTGATGATGATAATGATGACGAAGACCAGCATGATGGTGATGAAGAAGATGTTGATGATTATGATGGTTATGAAGAAGATCATGATGATGGTGATGAAGAAGATCATGATCATGCTGATGAAGACGATGATGATGAACATGATGATGATGATGATGATTATGATGATCATGATCATGATGATGAAGACGATGATGATCAACATGATGATGATGATGATGATGATGATGATGGTTATGATGATGATGACGATGATGATAATGATGAACATGATGATGGTGATGATGATGAACATGATGATGGTGGTGCTAATGATGAACATGATGATGATGATGAAGACGATGATGATCATGATCATGATGATGATTATCATGATGATGATGATGACGATGTCGACGATGATCATGGTGATGAAGACGATGATGATGAACATGATGATGATGATGATGATGATCAACACGTAGATAATGATGATGATGATGATGATTATGATGCTCATGATCATGATGATGAAGACGATGGTGTTCAACATGATGGCGATGAAGAAGATGATGCTGATTATGATGGTTATGATTATGGTTATGATGATGGTTATGATGATGTTGATGATGATGATGATGGTCATGATGATCATGATCATGGTGATGATGAACATGATGATGATGATGATGATGATGATGCTGATGATGATCATGATCATGATCATGATCATGAAGACGATGATGATCAACATGATGATGATGATGATGATTATGATGGTTATGATGATGATGATGATGATAATGATGAACATGATGATGGTGATGATGATTATCATGGCGATGAAGACGATGATGATGAACATGGTGATGATGATGATAATGATGAACATGTTGATGGTGATGATGATGATCATGGTGATGAAGACGATGATGATGAACATGATGATGGTGATGATGATTAACATGATGATGGTGCTGTTGATGATGGATATGATGATGATGATGAAGACGATGATGATCATGATCACGATAATGATTATCATGATGATGGCTATGATGATGTTGATGATGATGATGATGATGATCATGGTGATGAAGATGATGATGATGAACATGATGATGATGATGATAATGATCATGATGATGATACTGATTATGATGATGAAGACGATGATGATCAACATGATGATGATGATGATGATTATGATGGTTATGATGATGATGATGATGATGATGATGATGATAATGATGAACATGATGATGGTGATGATGAAAAACATGATGATGGTTATGATGATGAACATGATGATGATGATGATGATAATGATCATGATGATGATCATGATTATGATGATCATGATCATGATGATGAAGATGAAGATGGCAATGCTGATGTTCATGATCATGATTACGATGATCATGATCATGATGATGAAGACGATGAAAATGAAGAAGAAGATGATGATGATGACGAACATCATGATGATGAAGACGATGATGATGAATATCGTGATAATGGTGATGATGATGCTGCTGATGATGGTCATGATGATGATGATTATGATGATAATGATGATGATGATGATGGTCATGATAATGATGATGATGATTATGATAATGATGACGATGATGATGATGATGATGACGATGATGCTGATGACGATGATGGTGATGATGATGAAGACGATGGTGATCAAGATGATGATGATGATGATGAATATGACGACGATGATGATGAAGATGATGACGATGGTGATGAACATCATGATCTTCAAGATGATGATGATGATGATAATGATGATGACGATGATCATGATGATGAAGACGATGGTGATCAACATGATGATGATGATGATGAAGAAGAACATGATGATGATGATGATTATGATGATGAAGACAATGATGATCAACATGATGATGATGATGATGATGATGATTATGATGGTTATGATGATGATGATGATGATGATGATGAACATGATGATGGTGATGATGATGAACATGATGATGATGATGATAATGATCATGATGATGAAGATGAACATGATGATGATGATGATGATGACGATGATGATTATGATGATGATGATTTTGATGATCATGATCATGATGATCATGATCATGATGATGAAGATGATGATGATGATGATGATGATGATGATGATGATGATGGTTATGATGATGATGCTGATGATGATGATGATGATGGTGACGATGATGAACATGATGATGATCATGATGATCATGATGATGAAGATGAACATGATGATGATGATGATGATGATCATGATGATGATCATGATTATGATGATGATGATGATGATTATGATGGTTGTGATGATGATGATGATGATGATGATGATAATGAACATGACGATGGTGATGATGAAGAACATGATGATGGTGATGATGATGAACATGATGATGATGATGATGATGATGATGATGATGATTATGATGATCATGATCATGATGATGAAGATGATGATGATGATGATCATGATCATGATCATGATCATGAAGACGATGATAATGAAGAATAAGATGATGATGATGATGAAGATGATGATGATGAACATCGTGATAATGGTGATGATGATGATGATGATGATTATGATGATGATGATGATGATGATGATGATGATGGTCATGATGATTATGATGATGATGATGATGATGATGATGATGATGATGTTCATGATAATGATGATGATGATGATTATGATGATGATGATGACGAAGAGGATGATGATGATCATGACGACGATGATGATCATGATGATGAAGATGATAGTGATCAACATGATGATGATGATGATGATGATGATGATGATGAACATCATGATCTTCAAGACGACGATGATGATAATGATGATGATGGCGATGATGATCATGATGATGAAGATGATGGTGATCAACATGATGATGATGATGATGATGAGGGTCATGATGATGAAGACGATGATGATCAACATGATAATGATGAAGAAGAAGATGACCATGATCATGATTATGATGATGATGATCATGATGATGAAGACGATGATGATCAACATGACGATGATGATGATGATGATGATGAACATGATGATGGTGATGATGATGAACATGACGATGGTGATGATAAAGAACATGATGATGATGATGATGATGATGATCATGATCATGATCATGATCATGAAGATGAACATGATGATGGTGATGATGGTGATGATGATGATGATGATAATGATCATGATGGTTATGAAGATGATGATGATGATGATGATGATGATGATGATGATTATGATCATGATTATGATGATCATGATCATGAAGATGATGATGATCAACATGATGATGATGATGATGATGATTATGATGGTTATGATGAACATGATGATGGTGATGATGATGGTGATGATGATGATGATGATGATGAAGATGAACATGATGATCATGATCATGATCATGATGATGAAGATGAACATCATGATGATGATGATAATGATCATGATTATGATGATCATGATGATGATGATGAAGACAATGATAATGAAGAAGAAGATGATGATGATGATGATGAACATAACGCGCTCACATTTTATACTTATGTAACTTGCACATGTTATATAGCTATATAACGCGCTTGCGTTCTGTATTTATATAACGCGTGTGCGGTTAGGAATTCTACAAGGAGGGAAATGAAATTTGAATTTAAACATGCCAATTCACTTGCTCGCATGTCACGAATAGTCCTATCTGTATGGTTTGGAATTTTCTTCGGTAATACCAAACCTGTGCTATGGTACATGATAAACCATAGCTAATCAGGCATTTCCCCCATTTTCTGAAGAAGTCATTGTTTACACACTCGTTACAGTATGCTACACACAGTCAATTTTGACAAAATCTTAAACATAAATAACATTTCTTTTGCAGATTCTAATATGTAATTTTTATTAAAAAATATTATATTTTCCTATTTGTTATCAATTTCTATTGTGTTTTAACTCCATAACTCAAAATACATGTCGTTAGTGTTATTCCCATAACCTTTTCAATTCATAATCGTTTTAAAAAACAATTATATGGTGCACTAGAAGACACTAACCTCTACATTCTATAAAAAAACCCATTTCATGAATATTTCATTAATACCTTCAAAGGCTGCACCCATAAAAGACGTACCATTTTCGAGGAATGATCACTTAGATAATTACAAAAAAAAAATTACTAAT
Source organism: Pseudotsuga menziesii (assembly GCA_001517045.1). Classification (NCBI taxonomy): domain Eukaryota; kingdom Viridiplantae; phylum Streptophyta; class Pinopsida; order Pinales; family Pinaceae; genus Pseudotsuga; species Pseudotsuga menziesii. The sequence continues at coordinate 1,082,631 of LPNX010718173.1, forward strand.
TTAAGTTTTGAAAAAAAGTGTTGCACGAGTGTTATATGTTCTCTACATGCCTGCAAAGTTTTGTATCCCGATAGCATCATTTAGGACCTCAAAGGTTGCACCCACAAATACATATACCTTATGATTTGCCTAAAAAAAAGTGACTGTTAGAAAAAATGAAATTTGACATAGTTATAAAAAATTTCAATACATAAACCTTATATATTTGGAAAAGTGATTCAATTTCCTACATTTAATATTTTTTACTCTAAGCAAGATATTTTATGTAAGTATCTCAAAAAAAGGAATTAAGTTGAGGATTCCTGATTTTTCAGTTTTCTATTGCATATAACGTATCAAAAGTGACCCTCATTAGCTTGCACTATCCCTTAAGTAATTTTGATGTACATGTTCGTTTCAAACTTAGACCAAAGGGTTATTGTAAGTTTCTATGATAGCTAAAAATATGTTCGATATTAAAAAAATAACATAAGTTGAGATAGAAAATTTCAGTTAGTTTAAGTGAATATGGATGTCTTTATTTCAGTAAAATTATGTAAACATGCTTGAGATTGTGACTGAAATTATCTGTGTGTATTTTTTTTAGATGGTGTGTGTATTGTAAGATAATTTCGAGTGCGTGTGTTTTTTTTTTTAGAGATGGTGACTGTGTATTAATATCATTTCCAAAATGTGTATTGTAAGATAAATTTTAGTGTTTATCTAGATTTATGGAACACTCCACAAGCATGATTGTTTTGTCATAGATCTTTAAAAAATTAATTAATTAGTTGGATTAATATAGTTTCAAAATTGTATTTGTCATAAATCTCTAAAGAATTAATTAAATAATTGGATTAATATAGTTTCAAATTAATAATTAAAAATAATATAAATTTTATTATATTAAAAAGCATATTAATTAAGGGATCAAGTTATACATATATGATTCAATAAATTTCATGTTTTGAAAAATATTTAAAGTATTAATTAAATAATTAGATTAATATAGTTTCAAATTAATAATTAAAAATAATATAAATTATATTATATTAAAAAGCATATTAATTAAGGGATCAAGTTATACATATATGATTCAATAAATTTCATGTTTTGAAAAATATTTAAAGAATTAATTAGGCAAATAAATATAGTTACAAATTATTAATTAAAACTAGTGCAAATTATATATTGTATGAAAAAGCATGTCAATTAAGAGATGATGCTATATAATGGGTAGAACATCATAAAATAATATAAACCATAAAAATTATATAGTGTTAT
>LPNX010718173.1:1084342-1139627 GCA_001517045.1 Pseudotsuga menziesii
ATTATATATGAGTTTCATAGTATTTTCTAAAATACAAATCTTTATAACCTCCTAACTTGCTAAAACTATTGTGAGCTTCTAAAGCGTCTTAGCAAGCTTTTAAACAAGATTTTGAAGTAAACCAAGTTTATCCTTCTTAAGGTATGATAAACCAAAGTTGGTTTAAATAGATTTTAATCATCACCGTCATCGTCATCGTCATCATCATCATCATCATATATGTGTCAAGGATATGGTGATCCTTTGGTTGAGTGACATGAACTTCATTCTATCCACCAAGTTTTAATACTTATTAAAAATAAAATATATTAATCATTTAAACAACTTCTAAACTTATCATTTAATTATTAAAATGTCATTTATTCTAAGAAATCATAAATTCAAATTCTAAAAGAGATAGGTGTATATAAATAAGAAAATCAAAATACACCAATTTAATGCAATATATGTTAAAGATTAAAGAAGAAACAATAAAAGACAGAAAACACAAGTGGGCATATTGATTGCCTTCTCATTATTAAGAAGCGGCATATATAGGACTACATAATAGAAAAACCATGGGTGAATACCACAGGTCATAAAATACTATAGGTGAGTAACTAACTAACTAACTAATGATGCATTTCACCACGGAGATTACATTCTTCAACACATGCTCTTAATCTCAACTGGTAGAACATCTTCAACACTGTCAATGCCTAAGTGCTCTTTCTAATATTCAAATGCAGTTGTTCCCAAAGGTTTGGTGAACATATCACCCAACTGTTCCTTAGAGCCACAAAACTGTAAAGAGATTTGTCCATCATTGACAAACTCACGAATGAAATGATAGTGAGTGTCAATGTATTTTCTTTTTATATGAAATACATTATGTTTGGGAAAATGTGCTACAGAGCTATTATCACAGAAAATAGAAGTTGGACCATTTTCAATGTGTCTCATATCCTTTAAAAGTCTTCTTACCAAAACGACCTCGCAAGCTATTGTGGTGGATGCTACATATTCTGCTTCTACAGAAGAGATGCTGACAATGGGTTGTTTATGAGATTCCCAAGAGATTGTATTTGTACCCAAATGGAAATCATAACGAGATGTGCTTTTCCCATCATCAATACTTCTTGCAAAATCATTGTTAGCATACCCTGTGAGAGTAATGTATTTTGTATCACTGTACCAGAGGCCATATCCAAGTGTTCTTGCAACATATCTCATAACTCTTTTTCCAACATTCCAGTGAGAGTCTTTGGGAGACTCCATAAATCTAGAAATAAGACTGAAAAAATACATCAAATTAGGTAGATAGTTGCAGTCAAATACATTAAACTACCTACCATTATTTTATAGAGTGTAGCATTTACTGTTGGTCTATCATCATTATTTGTTAACTTGGTGCCTAGAGCAATGGAGGTTTCTGCTGGTTTACATTTTTCCATTCTGAATCTCTGCAAAATATTAGTAGCATACTTAAGGTGACAAATGAAAATACCTTGATCAGTTTAAGGAAATTCTAGACCAAGGAAGTACTTCATCTATCCTAGATCATTCATTTCAAATTCCTTTTTCATGACTATCCTGAATTCTTCAAGCATTAAATTACCAATGTAAATCGTGTCATGAACATAAAGACATACAATCAACATTTTACCTTTCTAATATGTTTTTACATACAGAGTGGGCTCATTGATGCTTCTGCTAAACCCAAAAGTTTCATCATAATCTACGCCATACTTCTGTGCATATCCTTTGGAAACCAACCTTTCTTTATGTTTTTCAAACTCTCATTTTTTATTTACTTTGGTCTTATAGACCCATTTGACTCCAATGCTTGTTTTTTCTGCAGGGATGTCAATAAGACCCCAAGTCTGGTTTTTCTCAATAGAAGCAATCTCTTCATTCATTACTTGTACCCACTATGCATCCTTTATTTCTTCATCAAAATATGTGGGATGATAGGAAAACATGGCATACTAAAGTTGCTCATCAATAACAGGAGTCTGCTCATATAACTCCCTCAAACTTCTAGTTTTTTGGTTCTAAGATGAATTGTCTTTTGGTGTTTCTTCTTGTTGTTGTACTTCCAATCTTGGAAGTCTGATAGGAAGATCTGATAGATCTGAACTTTCTTGTTGTTGTATGTCTGAAGGATCACTCTAGAATTTGTCTTCAAGGAATTTCACATCTCTTCTTACCACAATATTTTTGGTGACAGGATTATACAACTTGTAAGCCTTGTGTTGTTCATTGTTACCATTTAAAATACACTGCTCACTCTTCTTATCCAAATTTCTTATAATTTCATTAGGTACATGAGAGAATGAAACAAAACAAAAAATTATTAGATGTGAAACACCAGTCTTAGTGCCACCATGCTTCTTCAGGAATCTTGTCCTTGACACTGACCGTGGGTGACCTGTTGAGCAAGTAGACTGAGCATGCAACAACTTCAACCCAATACTCATCTGATAGCTTCTTATGTGACAACATGCTACAAGACATGTTCATGATGGTTCATTTCTTTCGTTCAACAACTAAATTTTGTTGTCGAGTGTATTTGGTGGTTGACTGTCTCTGGATGCCATGCTGCTTGCAAAAGTATGAAAACTCATGTTAATCATATTCACCTCCACCATCTGACCTGAGCACTTTAATGAACTTTCCAGACTGGTTCTGAGTCATGGCCTTGAATTCTTTGAACCTAGAGAAGGTCTTTGCTTTTTCTTAGGGAAATAATCCATATTTTCCTCATAAAATCGTCAATAAATGTCAGAAAATAAAAGCTACGTCCTATGGATTGAATTTTCACGGGTCCATAGAAATCTATATGAACTATCTAAATATGTTCTATGGCTCGATATGTGGAAGTGGGGAAGTTGTCCCTTTTATGTTTCCGAGTGATACAATCCCGACACGAGCTGGATTGTTCATGTATTGTTCGTAACCCCTTGACCATGGAATGTTTGTGTAGGAGATTGGGACTCTTGAAGGGAACATGACTGATGGGTTACAAACTGTGAAATTTTGGAACTCTTGAGACTCAGAAGAAATATTATGTTCTTGGTCATGATATTTTTGGATATAAGTCTCCTACTGGGGGGTTTATCATAAATGGCACAATATGTATCATAAAATCTAAGATCATACATGTTCTGAAGCAATTGACATATACTGATCAAATTTACATTCAAATGTGGTACATAGAAAACATCATGAATAAAATTATTTCATTATGCTTTGTAAGTACATACCCCAATACCTTTTCCTTTTGCTGGAACCAAAAAGTCATCTCCTAGCTTGATATTTGTGACAACAAAGGAATCAAAATTGGAGAATAGTGACTTGTTACCTATCATGTGATTATTGAAACTACTATCTAGTAGCCATAGATCTAAGCTGTAGTGTTCTTCAGTAGCTTGATGAGAGAGGAACCTCACCTCTGATGAGCCTTCTTCTTCTTTAGAGACATTGGTTCTACCACTGTTCTGGTCTACTTGCTTCTTTCAGCATTCTCGTTCATAGTGGCCATATTTCTTGTAGTGGTTACACAGAATATTGGATGTATTGGTCCATCTCTTGCCTCTCCCCCTTTAACCTTGACAGTTGTGAGAGTGATCTAAATGATATGAATTTTCATGACTGTTTCTATCCTCTGTATGAGGAGACCCTTGACCTCTTCTTCCTCTACCTCGTCCTTCTCTTCCTCAACCTATGTTGAGGGAAGCTTGGATGCTGAAAGCATTGTTCAGTGACTCTTCTTCTTGATTGAGTCAAGCTTCATGAGATAGAAGGGATCCATTCAACTCTTCTAGGGTGAACTGAGACAGATATTTTGCTTCTTCTATGGAAGTCACTACCATATCAAATTTCTTGGCGAGACATCTTAGAAGTGTCTTGGAATATTCTGAACAACTACCTTCTGTTCTAGAGGTTCCCCATAGGTTTGAAATTGGGTTACAATACCCAAAACCCTAGTCATAAACTGATCTACAGTTTCTATTTCCTTCATTTTCAAACTTTTAAATTGAATTCGAAGGGTTTGCAATCTTAACGGTTTTACTCGGTCTATTCCCTTGTAGGTGGATGTGAGCATATTCCAAGCTTGATGTGCATTGGTAGCTCCTGAGATCCATGGGAAAAAGGACTCCTCGATGCAACTTTGGATCATCCATTTGGCTATGATATCTCGGTTTCAGCGAGCTTCTAATGCATTATTTTGGGAATTATTCATTGTGGCAAGAGCATTTGTATCAAGTACTCTGAACTCAGTTTCAACCATATCCCAACATTTGGTGAGCTCGAGAAACGTCTTCATCTTGATAGACCAAAAGTCATAGTTGGTACCGGTCGGTACGGGTCCATAGATCTGCTTCAAACTGCTTGTACTGGTAGTAGCCATGCTGGTATGACTAACTAAAGATATGCCTCTCTTTTTCTTTAAAACTTTTCAAAAAAGGAACCACTACTTGTATACTAGCACGGGGCATTGGAGGGGAACAATGCCACAAATTGATGTAATTGACTAAGGTTCACCCACAAGGGATTCACTTTGTTGAACAATATCTTATCACGTTCATTCATAAAGGGGGGTTTTCAAATTGTGAAAAATAAGGTAGATTATTTTAGGTATTGGGGGATGTGGAGTAGGGTATGGGGGGTTTATACGTATTGGGGCGTATAAAAAGGGGTTTCTAGTAAAAATAGGGATATATCATAAAAATAAGGTTTATTTAATTAGAAATATGTATTGTGAGGGGTGCTCAACAAAAGGATTTTTGTAGGTAATTAACAATATCTAGTGAAATTAGGGATATTTTCTAATATCTAATGAACGAAGGCGCTATGACATGGTTTAACTGAGTGAAGACCCCATGGGTTCACCGCGCTTTCAGTGAATGAAGAGTACGGTGGGACCGTGCTTTGTCTCTACAGAAAGGGCGGTGGCACCGCGCTTTGATTGTGTAAAAGGTGCGGTGCAGCCCTAGGTACTGCAGTTCCCTATAGGGCAGAGTGCGGTGGTGATTTTAAGAGGAGAGAAGAAAAAAAAAGTATAAATACACCCGATTCCTCAATGTGTTTTGGATTTGATCACAACTTCCGTGTGCGTGTGCTTCCCACTGTCTCAAAAGGCTTACCCAAGGAAATGGATCAGGCCATATGCTATGATACCATGTTAAAGATTAAAGAAGAAATAGTAAAAGATGGAAAACACAACTCGACATATTGATTTCCTTCTCATTATTAAGCAACAACATATATAGGACTACATAATAGCAAAACCATGGGTGAATACCATAAAATACTATGGGTCACTAACTAATTAATGATGCATTTGACTAGGGAGATTACATTACTCAACAATCTCAACATTATTTATTACAATAATAATATAAAAATATTCCTATTTAATAAATTGATTTATAGTATATACATACATTTAAACAACAATTAAACAATCTTACAAACTTATTACATGAGTTGTGAAGTTATTCAATAAAATATTCAATTAATAATTAAGATCAAAGGCTTACATATCTTAGAATTTTCGGGTGGACTACCATTTATGTTTGTTTTACAATAGACAAGAAGAAGACAAATGTATTCTTCAATTGATTCTATGAGGGTTGTTCATACAATATAGTTCATGTGATAATTGAACTTAATGACATGGTAATGTGTAATCCATGCGATAGTAGAATTCCATCTAACAACTAAAAGTCTAGCTAATGTGTGCAAGGTTTAGTCAAACTACATTTTAGAGTTGGGAATTGAAGTAATGTGCACTTCTTGTGATAGTAGAACTCCTAATAAACTCCTGTGATAATGACATGGTAATGGGCAATGGGTAGCTCATGTGACAGTCCAACTCCATTTGGGATTTGGGAGTCCATTTAATGTGCATAAAGGTTAGTCAAACTCCATTTAGAAACTAGAAGTCAAGACAACTTAGGGTTGCTATATTAAGTACAATAGCTTTATATTAACTATTACATACAATTATTAGGTTAACTCTAATAATAATATAATTATGAATTTGTCATTGTTATATTAAATTAAAAGATTACTATAAGTAATTGATACATATAATTAGAAAAAAAAACATTATCAATATATCAAATATATGCCATCAAAATATTCCAAACATATTAATATTGTATGATGTTAAAAATAGTAATAAAAAAACATTACTTATTTTAAAGATTTTTACTCAAAGTAAATACCGTTAGAAGAGTGTTCAGAAATCTTAAAATTAAAATTAGGTGATATCTTATAACAAGTTGATGAATACAAATGGATCTCTTCAAAACATTTCAAGGTTTTGAATACAATAATAGAACGAAAAATAACATTTTAGCCATCTGGGAAGCTAAAGAGGAACACTTGACACTTGCAAAACTATGCCTTGACTTCCTCACAAAATACCTAATTTCTACGATATAATGGATTTCGGAAAGTTTCTTTAAAGCACGCCAATAAACTTTAAAGCAGGTCGGCCACTAGAATCGAATTCCTTAAATTATTCAATCTGAAAATTTCGGCACAAAGTATGGAGAATGTTTATTATTTTATATACCCCTAAATAATTAGGTTTCGGCCGGGTGGGGAGCCATTAAACGTAACTTATTTTATAGAACCCTAAATAATTATTAAACGGTAGCTTGTTTTATAGAACTCTAAATAATTAAGATTTCGCTGAATGGGGAACCATTAAACGGTAACTTATTTTAAAGAACCCTAAATAATAGGTTTTTGGCTGGGTGGTGAGCCATTAAACGGTAACTTATTTTAGAGAACCCTAAATAATTGGGTTTCGGCTGGATGGGGAGCCATTAAATCGATATATGTTTTCTGTTTACGGACAGACCAAAAGCTTAAATGTTCGGCACTCCATCGACTACTTGTTTTAGAAAAAATGTGGGCGCAAGAAATCAACTGAATCAATGTCGGCGTATTGTACTGTAATGCAAATCCGGTAACGCAACGATGGAAATCACTGTCTGAGCATTATATTTACACAGGGTAGATACTTATATGCGTGAATGCTCTATTGAATTCTTGTGGGACTTTAATGTCTGAGCATGATATTTGCCAATCAAACAGTGTATGGAGGTGGGCGTGCAAAAAATAAACGGGATTTAAGTTCTGTTACAGCTAAGAGGGAATTTAAAAAAAATAATTTGAAACGATGGGCACCAATGATCTTACAATTTGTCGACGTCCGCATGTAGAATTCCTTAAAAAAAAATGGTTGAATAACAAGGATGATGTTGCAGTCCACAAACAAATTCAAGCACGCCTCTATGGCTTGAAAATGAAGGATTGGGCAGGGTGATCTGCAAGAAAATGAAGGATTGGGCATGGTGATCTGTAAGATATAATGGAGAATCACATCGCACAACTATAGTGAATAGTAATGCAGGGATTGCGGGCTAAATCAGCGTGCGGGCTGATCAGGGTGACTGGTCGTGGGCTAAAAAGCTGTTCTCGTGTGTTGTGTCGTAGGGTTTTTGTTTTGCTTTTGAACTTTACCATTGATATTTAAAATTATTTTGAACTTTACCATTGATATTTAAAATTATTTTGATTTAAGGAATATAACATTAACAATTTGAATCCAGGTAACATATAATTAATGCTGTTAGAGTAGTTCAAGAATTAATACTGTTATGTAGTTCAAGTATTAGAGTAGTTCAAGAATTAATACTGTTATGTAGTTCAAGTATAATTAGATCCGTTAGGTACGGAGTAGTTCAAATATAATTAGGTAGGGAATATAGTTAATGAGATGGTTAGGTATTGGTGTTTGGTGATAAGTGATGATGATAATGTATGATGAGGAGTAATGTATACTAAGTTATAAGTTAAGTGGTTTGTTCATTCATAGGTATTAATTACTAAATCTTTATAACTAAAAACTCATTTAAGGAATAATATGAATATTAAGGTGAGAATAAAAAACATAAAAAATACTATTTAATAAATAATAAACAAAAAAACAAAAAGAATCTTCATTCTTCATTTTACACTAGAGTTAATATTGTTAATCCACTTACGAAAATTCAAAATATGAAATAATATCTAAACACCTATAGGTCTAACTAGCATAGCCACTCAACTTGTGGTGGGTAGGTGAGTAGTCATTTAAGTTCTTTAGACTTAAAAATAAATTTAAACCATCAATTAAAGTAAGAAATTTGAATTTAAAATTTTACTAACCTTTCTAATTAACCATTCAATTAAGCCCATTTAAATCTTAATTAAGATGCATTTAAGCATAACAAGATACCACTACTATGAAATGAATCTAGGGAGTTGTAACTTGTTACACTTGGGTTAACCTTGTTAAGGCCCATCGACTTAATAATAAAGCTTATTAAATATAATTAATACCATTAGGGAGGGAGTAGTTTAAAAATAATTAATACCATTAGGTAGTGATTATATTTCATGAGATGATTAGGTATTGAAGTTTGATGATGATGAGTAATCCATATAAATTTTATTAAAAAGGAGAAATAAAGAATAAATTAATTTGTTCTAATATAGAAATTATTTAATCATTTTATGATGGTAATGATGATGATTAATATTTGTTGAAATTCCACTTGGTTTATTGGATCTCAATTTTATTTCTATGATCATTTTTTGATTATTTTAAGGATGGAAGTGAGTTTTTGTACATACTTTTTGTTACATTATTAATCTCTATAATCTTAACATGTCAAAATTATGGTTACCTAGGAACCCTTCTTTCATCATATCAATTTTGGTTGATTTTATTTTAAAAAATAATAAAAATTTAATTGATTTGTTGCTATAATGAAAATATGCTTGATGGTTATATATTTTTTAATATTTTTAGTTTAAAGAGTTAAGAATTTATGAATATTGAACAATGTTATCGTTATAATTTTTTTGAAATTGATATTTAATTATGAATAGCAATTTTACTAATTAAGTATAATATATATAATCAAACATGATGTCTTTGTTCTATTTTCATTATAAAAAATAGAGAATTTATGTAGAAGAATAAATTATTTACAATAGAATTTAATAACTCTCTTGTTTTGGACATTTATGCTCTTCAATTCTATATTGAAATTTGTAGTTATTAAAAGAAATGCTTTTTCTTTTTCTATATTTTTTCAGAGCCATTACATAAGTCCATTTTTTTCTTCTTCGTGTTTCTTAGGCCATTACACCAAAAAAATAAGAGCACCAAGTCTCTTCCATAAATATACATGTCCAATTTTTAATTTAGAAATATGTATTTTAATTTAGAATGATTTAACCCTATGACAAAAAAAAATACATCTTATCCATCTCATTATTTGGATAACTAGGGATATATTTGTGAATTAACAAACCACACTAACATTCAGAGCCAGTATGCAATTCCATATGATCTATGGTATAGAATACTTGGTCAAGCATAAGAAAAACAAACATAGGTGATGAGAATCAAATGATAAAGTATATCACACTTTTCATTCTTGGAAGAAAACAAGAATCAAAAGAGATTCCACCAACCAAACAAAGAAAGATAAAGTAATTCCTATCTAATTACTTAATTAAATATTGTTTAATCTTGTTTAGTTATGCACATATTTATATTCAATTGATGTATTATTCATGATTGAGTGCCGTCACTTATGACTTGTATACTACTAACTTGATAGATAAGTATCCTACAACATTCCATTGCTATTTATGTAAAATGAAAGCTCTCTTTTATGACTTGTATACTAGACTAACTTGATGGATAAGTATCCTACAACATTCGATTGATATTTATGTAAAATGAAACCTCTTCGATGGCATATTAGGAGTAGTGCACATTCATATTAATAACTTATTAAAAGGTAGGTTATTTTATAAAACCCTAAATAATAGATGTTGGGCCATTAAACGGTAACTTATTTTAGAGAACCCTAAATAATTGGGTTTCGGTTGGATGGGGAGCCATTAAACCGATATATGTTTTCTGTTTATGAACAGACCAGAAGTGTGTTCGGCACTCCATCGACTACTTGTTTTAGAAAAAATGTGGGCGCAAGAAATCAACTGAATCAATGTTGGCGTATTGCACTGTAACAAGAAACTTGCAAATCCGGTGACGCCACGATGGAAATCACTGTGTGACCATTATATTTACACAGGGAAGATACCATGCACGAATGTTCTATTGAATTCTTGTTGGAGTTTAATGTCTGAGCATGATATTTGCCAATCAAACAGTGTATGGACGTGGGCGTGCAAAAAATAAACTGGATTTAAGTTCTGTTACCCCTTGAGGGGATTTAAAAAAACAAAATTGAAACGATGGGGACCAATGATCTTACAATTCGTCGACGTCCGCATGTAGGATTCCTTAATAAAATGGTTGAATAGCAATGATGATGTTGCAGTCCACAAACAAATTCAAACACGCCTCTATGGCTTGAAAATGAAGGATTCAGCAGGCTTGATCTGCAAGATATAATGGGGAATCACATCGCACAGCTATAGTGAATAATAATGCAGCAATTGCGGACTAAATCAGCGTGCCGGTTAATCAAGGTGACCGGTGGTGGGCTAAAAAGCTGTTCAGGTGTGTTGTGCCGTAGAGTTTTTGTTTTGCTTTTGAACTTTACCGTTAATATTTAAAATTATTTTGATTTCAGAAATATAACATTAACAATTTCAAAACAGCTCACATATAATTGATAATGTTACGTAGGGAGTAGTTCAAATATAATTAGATGCGTTAGGTTGCGAGTAATTCAAATATAATTATATAAGTAAGGTAGGGTGTACTTTAAATATAATTAGATGGATAATATATTTAATGAGATGGTTAAGTATTGAAATTTGATGATGACCAGTAATGTACATTAGTATAGTTACAAGAAGTTAGGTGGTGGGTTCATTTATAGGTAGTTAGTTACTTAGTTTTGTAAAGATTGGTGGTTTTTAAGTAAATACTAAACATTAAATTAATTATCAAATTCTTATAATTAGCACATCTACATAGTTTGTGGCTGCATGAGATAGAAATTAGATGTTGAAAGAGAGCTACACAATGAGTTTGGAAGAAAAAAATTATTTTTCATATTCTTCTAGATAAATGGGTTCAACTCTAAGTTATCCATGCCTATTTACATGTTGTTCTTCCTATTATTTATTTATCAACTATGAGATAGTTATTTTTATATTTTTTTAATCACATGTGCCATGAATGGTTGGTTATCTATTCATCATCTATGAGTTGTCCATGCATTGCTACCACTTATACATTTATGAGTTATCCATGCTACCATTTATAAATTCAACTGCCAGTTATTTTTTATATTCTTTTTCTAAAAATTGTTTATTTCTAATTTTGAATGAGTGTAATAAAATCAATCTTGAAAATACACTTGTCTCATCCTCCTAGATGAAAAAGCATAGGCATTAGTTCATCTCAAATATCAAATAAAAATTCCTATGGGATTAAATATCCATTTAAGGAAAACATAAAAAGAGAATAAAAAACAAATACTATTTAATAAATAATAAACAAAAAAACAAAATTAATCTCCACCTAAAACAAAAAGAATCTCCACTGTACACTTCTTACACTCAGTTAATATTGTTGATCCCCTCAAGAAAGTCCAAAATATGAAATAAAATATAAACACCTATAGTTGTAGCCACTCAACTTGTGGTGGGTAGGTGAGTAGTCATTTTTTAAGCTCCATAGACTTAAAAATAAATTTAAACCATCAATTGAACAAACAAAAGGTTCAGTAAGAAATTTGAATTAAAAGTTTTAAAAACATTTCCAATTAACCATTCAACTAAACCTATTTAAATCTTAATCAAGATGCATTTAAGCATAATAAGATATGACTACTATGAAATGGATCTAGGGAGTACACTTGTTACACTTAGGTTAACCTTGTTTGTCTCCTAAATGAAGCCCAAAATATGAGATATTAAGGTTTATCAAGCTAATAATAAAGTTTATTAAATATAATTAATACAGTTAGGGAAAGAGTAAGGGAAAGAGTAGTTTAAATATAATCAGTTCCTTTAAGTACTCAATATATTTCATGAGATGATTAGGTATTGAAGTTTTATGATAATAAGTAATGTATATAAAGTCTATTAAAAAAGAGAAATAAAGAATTTATTAATTTGTTTTAATATTTAAATTATTTAATCATTTTATGATGGTAATGATGATGATTAACATTTATTAAAATCTTACTTAGTTTATTGAATCTAAATTTTATTTCTATAACTAAAAAGATTAGAAAGAAGGGTTTCTAATTAGCCATAATTTTAACAAGTTAAGAAAATGGAGATTAGTATTGTAATAAAAAGTATGTATAGAAACTCACTTCCATCCTTAATGAATATTGTGTAGAGATTAATGATGATGTTGAGCATGGACTAAATTTGAGAACGATGAATACTCTTGGACATATCAATTTTGGTTCATTGAATTTTAAAGTATAATAAAAATTTAATTGATTTGTTGCTATAATGAAAAGATGGTTGATGGCCATATTTTTTTAATATTTTTAGTTTGAGTTAACTATTTATGAAAATTGAACAATGTTATTGTTATATTTTTTTTGAAATTGATATTTAATTATGAATAGCAATTTTACTAATTAAGTATAATATATATAATCAAACATGATGTCTTTGTTCTATTTTCATTATAAAAAATAGAGAATTTATGTAGAAGAATAAATTATTTACAATAGAATTTAATAACTCTCTTGTTTTGGACATTTATGCTCTTCAATTCTATATTGAAATTTGCAATTATTAAAGTAAATGTGTTCCCTTCTATATTCTTTCATAGACATTACATGGGTCCATTTCTTTCTTCTTCATGTTTTTCTAGCCATTACAAAGATCCCCTCCCTTTATGTACAACCAATTTTTATTTTTTTTTTACTATTTCTCACGGTACGTCAAGAAAATAATAGGGCGAGGAAGTCTCTCCCATAGATGTACATGTCCAAGTTTTCCAACAAGAACTAATACAATGAAAAGATTCAAAGAAGAAAGAGTTTATTCCTAAAGTGATGAGGAATATGTACTTTAATCTAGAAGGACTCAACCCATGACAAAAGAAGAACATCTTATCCATCTCAGTATTTGGATAAGAAGGGATACTCTTTTCATATTCAGAACAAATGACACTGAGATTCAGAACCAATATGCAATCCCATGTGATCTATGGTATAGAATATTTTCTCAAGCATGAGAAAGACAGACATAGGTCCTCAGAATCAAATGATGAAGTATATCACATTGTTAAAGACTGTAGTAATTCCTGAAATAAGACAAGGATCAAGAGGAGGTCCACCAACCAACCAAACAAAGATAAGTGATTCCTATATATCTAGTTACTTAAATGATATTTTTTATTTGTGCACATATTTATATTTAATTGATGTATTATGAATGATTGAGTGTTCGCACTTATGAGTTGTATACTACTAACTTGCATGTGATGGGTAAGTATCCTATGGTGTTGTACAACATTCCATTGCTACTTATCTAGAATGAAACCTCTTTGATGACATATTGGGAGTAGTGAAAACTCATAATATTGTTCTAGTAGAGATAGAAGGCATCTAGAAAGTTACCATATGTAGACGGGATATGGACAAATGTTGCACAGGCTAAGATAGTTGCATGATTGTGTGACATATACATAAGAATTTGTTGTTATTAAAAATATATTTTGAAAATTATGAAATGTTTCTAATCATGTAACTAAATTTGACTTAGGAAAGATCATATATAATCACCTACAAGAAAAGAAGGACGAGACTTGTTTTGAAGACCAAGTGATGCCAGTTCATCTAGAAGATTTGTTCCAACAAAATGAAGAAGAACCTGGAGCTCCCATGGACAAAAATGCCATGATGAAATAAAGAGCTTCAGAAGAATTGTGATATGACCAAGCCACAAAAAGCAGTAGATACACCTCGAGAGATGAAGACCGTCTTGGGCACGCGAAATCATCCAAGATGAAGAAAAGTATAGGGCGCTCACACGAAGTTGGTTCCACTTTTTAGTGCCACTTAAGAAATCAAAAACGCACTTTCGAAGTGTAAATTGAGAACGCATATGCATTATTGATGGTACGTTCGGAATAACCCGAGCCCAAACACAAGGCTAAGGTTCGTAAGGAAGTATCGCATATGAGATATTGAAAACTAAAAAAAAAAATAGAGGTAGTGGGCCTCAAATATCATTTCCACAGTGAAGCATTGGGAGAGCGATAAACCACGTTGGTGAAAAAACGCAGAGGCGATTTGTGTTTCACCTTTTGGAGGTCGAGTTGGAGGTGGATTGGCTCCAATGGCTGGTAACTTCTCTTATCCATTTCAATTAGTTTTCAATTCTTTATTGTTTTTCTTAATTTCATAGTTTTTATAATTGTTTAAAACAATTTTAATAAAAAAAATTGAATGAAATCAAAGAATGATATATTAAAACAACTTGTATTTTTTTGTTTAAATCTTAACAAATAACAGAAATGAGTAAGATAATGTGGAAAATGAACCCTCTAATAACCCAGAACCTAACCCAAAGATGAACCCAAGCGGCCCAAACCTAGAGGGGGAACAAGATCGAAACTCATAGATTCTTGCGCGTTTGGCATCATTGAGGCGCCTTAGCTCATTTATTAGAGGGGGGGATCATTTGAGACAATGTTTAGATTATGCATTGGACACAATAACAAACACAATTGCCAATACCCAAGGAGCTCTGTACAACATTAGCTCATACAGAGAATCCAGGAGGCAATACTACTCTCATGGATTGAGTTATAAAGACATCAAAGACCTAAAGATTACAAAATACAAATTATTTTCATTATTCTGGGACCCTAGCACCGGATTGGTACCACCCACCAGTCTAGCACACATTTCCATAGACTGGTGCGTTGAACCAAATATAAAGGCCAATTGGATGGATCGTTGGTATATGGTCTTCGATGACGACCCTCATGGGAATAGGGACATCCCATTTTATTTCCTTAGAAAGTTGTATGCAGAATTCATCCTAGGGAAACATGTTAACTATTTCGATATCTTAGGCTTCCAGGGTGTTGGTCATGGGATGCCCCAAGATAGGGAAGGGGCCAGGACGGATCCTAACCATGTGAAACGCCCTCTACGCACACCAAAACCCCCTCAGCTATATCATCCTGTGGGTCCTGTGATTGAGGATACACAGGAGGCATTATTTGACTTAGCAGATACATTGCTTCAGCATGGGACTAATTTCCAAGGAAATGTAGGCCAAGGGCTTGGCACTTCTAAGGCTGGCCCATCTATAGATCACACAGGAGATGCAGAGCATTCAGAGCATCATGTTACTCCACACCCTTGCACATCATGTGGAGGCATATGCTATGGCCCTGCTTTAGACTTTCAGGACGATGGATTACTTTGATTTGTAAGTAAAACTCATTATTTTCATATTATATTTTGTTTCATATCACAATGTTCAATTGTTTCGCAATTTATTTCTATTTAATTATCTAACAAATTATGTGAACAAATATACTCTGGTGTCCCATGGCACACCAGAGTCGCATAGTCCATCGATCAATGTTGAGAACATTGATGCGGCTGTCAATATTGCATATGGTTTTGGTTCTTCACCATTAGCAGTAAGAACTATACTTGTTAATTTGTCAACTTTATTTACATATTTATAGTAGAGATTGTAACATTCAATACATCCTAATTATACAACATGTTTTATGCAGGGTGATCAGGATGAGTACATTGAATCTTAGCCTAGTCCTTCTCATGCAGAGGTAGATTCCCAAACACAGGTATTATTTTAAATATGTTTTTAATTATGTTTCGCTTTCTTTGGAAAAATCATTTTTCGTCCATCATGTATATCTCTCGTTTTCTTTGTATTATATGACATTGACATATGTTATGTTATGCAAGAAACCATTGAGCCATTGGTGCTTGAAGAGCACCAACGCGAGGTTGTTGCCGACCCACCCCTTCCCCCCTGCCAGGTACATGTATGTTTCGCTTTCTTTGAAAACATCATTTTTCATCCATGTAGTATACATGTCTATGATTCTTTTTATTATCTAAATTTTAAATATGCTATTTTATGCAGGCTTCTATTGAGGCACCAGTGCTTGAAGAGCACCAAATTGATGACCCACATATCACGAGTCAGTAGGTACGTTTATGTATCACTTTCTTTTAATTGTGATTTTAATGATTCAACATGTACTTTTAAATTTTTTTGAAATTGTCTAATTGTATCTTTATCCTTTTGTATGTAGGAACGTGAGTTTGATGAATATGTCCAAAAAGCAAGCTTCTTCGCTAGTACAAGTAAATGTCCTTTTATCTCGTTGCTAGTTAATTGATCCATTGGTTACATAGCTCCTCTGATAAGGCAGCAGGTAAGTTTATGTATTGCTTTCTTTGTACGTTTATGTATGGCTTTCCCTGATTTGGTGCTTTCTCTTTGTACGTTTTTGTAGGTTTATGTATCGCTTTGACATATGTTACTTTATGGAGGAATCTATTGAGACAGTGGTGCTTGAAGAGCACTAAAGCAAGGTTGTTGTCAACCCACCTCTTCCCCCCAACCATGTACATGTATGTTTCACTTTCTTTGGAAACATCATTTTCCATCCATGTAGTATATATGTCTCTGATTCACCATTTTAACTGAAATTGACATATACGTTACTTTATGCAGGCTTCTAGTGAGGCACCGGTGCGTGAAGAGCACCAAATCGGTGACCCACCTTTGACAAGACAATAGGTACATTTATGTATCACTTTCTTTGTACATTTGTGTATCGCTTTCTCTGATTTGGTGCTTGAAGAGACCCAAATCGGTGACCCAACTCTTCCCCCCCAATGTACATGTATATTTGTTGACATTGGAATATATATTTTTTTATGCAGCTTAATAGTGAGTAAGTGGTTCTTGAAGAGCACCCAATCAGGGTCACTGTTAGTGAGGCACCATGACCCACCATTACTTACTCACGTACAGTAAGTAAAAATGTTATTTTGGTTTTGGAATTTGAACAAATGTACATAGAATTTTTTAAGCTTGGTAAACTAACTTACAAAATTTGGTTTTTCTACAGTCTCCACTGATGTGACCTATCCCTCTTGTTCAGCGATGGGGATCACCAGTGAGCAGTCGAAAAAGAAAGCTAGACTTCTCCAAAGACATTGGCAGTGGTAGGGAAAGGGGGGATAACTAGAATAAATGTATAGGGGGGATACATAGATGTAAATTTTTGTTCATATACACACAGATGTACTTTTTGATCCACTATTTTGTATTATGACCATGTGGCATGCCAATTTTTGTAACATTATTTCTATACATATATAATATAAAGCAAGGTTCAAATTTATACATATATGGTTGACTTGATCTTGGAACATGATATGTGTGGTTCACCTATGTGATATAATGATATGTGTGGTTCACATGTGTGCTAACTTATGAATTTCCAATACTTAAAGGAAGAATTTATGACTCATCAACTTTTTAACATCATAACCATACCATACACTAACTAAATTACATACACTAATAATCATAACACTAAGTCATGCATGGATGTGTAATATAGCATATCATACCCTACAATACCCTATGATACTAACATCATACCATTTTAACATACAATAACATACCCTACAATACCCTATGATACTAACATCATACCATAATAACATACAATAGCATACCATACCATAACATACTAACATCATACCATACTAACATACCATACCATTGTAATACACCATACACTAACATCATACCATACTAACATACCATACCATTGTAATATACCATACACTAACATCATAACACTAAGTCATGCATGCATGTGTAATATACCATACCATACCCTACAATACCCTATGATACTAACATCATACCATACTAACATACATCATACCCTACAATACTAATATCATACCCTACAAACCCTAGTTGGTTTTCAATATGTACATACATCCATGTGTTTCTAGTTCCATCTCATAACTTGTAAAGAGGTCACTAAACCATAGTTCCATGTCATAACTTGTCAACCATAGTGATAGCATGCAAATTGGTGTTCATGAAATTCTAGTTGGTTTCCAATTTGTACATGTCCATGTGTTTCTAGTTCCCTCTCTTAAATTGTAAATTGCTCACTAAACCATAGTTCCATCTCATTATTTGTCAACCCTAGTTGGTTTCCAATTTCTAGTTCCCTCTCTTAACTTGTAAATTGCTCACTAAACCCTAGTTCCATCGCATTATTTGTCAACTCTAGTGATAGCATGCAAATTGGTGTTCATGAAAGCCTAGTTGGTTTCCGATTTATACATGGCCATGTGTTTCTAGTTCCCTCTCTTAACTTGTAAATTGCTCACTAGACAATAGTTCCATCTCATTATTTGTCAACCCTAGTGATAGCATGCAAATTGGTGTTTTTGAAAGCCTAGTTAGTTTCCGATTCGTACATGGCCATGTATTTCTAGTTCCGTCTCATAACTTGTAAAGAGCTCAGTAAAACCTAGTTCCATCTCATTATTTGTCAACCCTAGTGATAGCATGCAAATTGGTGTTCATGAAAGCCTAGTTGGTTTCTGATTTGTACATGGCCATATGTTTCTAGTTCCCTCTCTTAACTTGTAAATTGCTCACTAAACCCTAGTTCCATCTCATTATTTGTCAACCCTAGTGATAGCATGCCAATTGGTGTTCATGAAATCCTAGTTGGTTTCTGATTTGTACATGTCCATGTGTTTCTAGTTCCCTCTCTTAACTTGTAAATTGCTCACAAAACCCTAGTTCCATCTCATACCTTGTCAACCCTAGTTGGTGCATGCAAATTGGTGTTCATGAAAGCCTAGTTGGTGCATGCAAGTATTGGTGTTGATGTGTTTCTAGTTCCCTCTCTTAACTTGTAAAGATCTCACTAAACCCTAGTTCCATCTCATTATTTGTCAACCCTAGTGATAGCATGCAAATTGGTGTTTTTGAAATCCTAGTTAGTTTCTGATTTGTACATGGCCATGTCTTTCTAGTTCCATCTCATAACTTGTAAAGAGCTCACTAAACCCTAGTTCCATCTCATTATTTGTCGACCCTAGTGATAGCATGCAAATTGGTGTTCATGAAAGCTTAGCTGGTTTCCGATTTGTACATGGCCATGTGTTTCTAGTTCCCTCTCTTAACCTATAAATTGCTCACTAAACTCTAGTTCCATCTCATTATTTGTCAACCCTAGTGATAGCATGCAAATTAGTGTTCATGAAATCCTAGTTGGTTTCCTATTTGTACATGGCCATGTGTTTCTAGTTTCCTCTCTTAACTTGTAATTGCTCACTAAACCCTAGTTCCATCGCATACCTTGTCAACCCTAGTGATAGCATGCAAATTGGTGTTCATGAAAGCCTAGTTGGTTTCCGATTTGTACATGGCCATGAGTTTCTAGTTCCCTCTCTTAACTTGTAAATTGCTCACTAAACCGTAGTTCCATCTCATTATTTGTCAACTCTAGTGATAGAATGCAAATTGGTGTTCATGAAATCCTAGTTGGTTTCCGATTTGTACATGTCCATGTGTTTCTATTTCCCTCTCTTAACTTGTAAATTGCTCACTAAACCCTAGTTCCATCTCATACCTTGTCAACCCTAGTTGGTGCATGCAAATTGGTGTTCATGGAAGCCTAGTTGGTGCATGCAAGTATTGGTATTCATGTGTTTCTAGTTCCCTCTCTTAACTTCTAAAGAGATCACTAAACCCTAGTTCCATCTCATTATTTGTCAACCCTAGTGATAGCATGCAAATTGGTGTTCATGAAAGCCTAGTTGGTTTCCGATTTTTACATGTCCATGTGTTTCTAGTTCTCTCTCTTAACTTGTAAATTGCTCACTAAACCCTAATTCCATCTCATAACTTGTCAACCCTAGTGATAACATGCAAAGTGGTGTTCATAAAAGCCTAGTTGGTTTCCAATTTGTACATGGCAATGTAATTAAATGTATATTAAACTAAAAACATCAAGAAATGTAAATTTCAACAACTCGAGAGCTTGTTATTTTCCGAACTCTATTTTTTGGTGTCTAAAGACACCATTCTTGGTGCCTCCAATGTGCCGTAGATGGTGTTTGTATCCTAGGCACACGAAAGGCTAGACATTAGTAACATCATAAGAAAAAAAAAAGAACCCAATGAAAATGTGCAAACATTATTTACAGATAACCCACCCGAGGTTGTACGATCATGTTTATAGTGTCTAGTATCCTTTGAATAATATTATGTCTATGGACGACATAGGTCAATCATAGGTTTATTACATTGGGAATAAAATAAGGCTAAATAGTTGAAATTGTGCTTCAGAATTCACTTTAAAGGTTAAATAACGCACATGACAATGCACTCATACAAGTAGGCCATCCGGATCATCTCTGGTGTTGATGGTGTCCATCAATGTTTCGTGCTCTATATGAGGTAGCAAGTATTGTACATGTGACCTATTTTTGTGACCAAGTGTACGCAGCTTGATGTTTATACCAACTACTAGGTTGGTGAAGTCGTATACAATAGCTCCTGGTCTATAATCTTGATATACATACCCACCCTTCCTTTTCTGTTGTGTTGCAAGTGTCAAGTACTCCCCTTTTATAACCATCGAGCCGGTTGGGAATTCAATATTTTCATCATCTGTAACAGGTTCGAGAATGGTTTGTTTCCCCTCTAAGAAACGTGCCAACCAATAGTCAGAACCCCGTTCATTATTTTTTGGGGCAACCACTGCATATATCTGACCTGTGAAAGGAAATAGGTCAAGTTAACAATACATTTTGTAAATAAGGTATTGCATTTCTAATTTCTACATAAATTAAATTCTACATAAGTCGAGTAAACAATACATAAATGCATTTTCTAATTTAGGTACTACTCATGTACCTGCTTGTATGAGATCCGATATGTGATCATAGTCTATAGAAATATGTGTCTAATCATCTTCTAAACGGTCTATTTCATTAACCCCATTGAAATTGGTGCCAAGTGTCACTCGATCTCGGTATCCATATAATCACAATCATCCCATTCACTGATGCTGTAGGAACTGCAAAAGGAAGCCTTCAATCTTGTGCAAATTTGTAGGGCCAAGTTGTCTGAGCTTCTAATTGAATGAAACTATCGAGTTCCATGCACTGTGTTCACCCGATGTGTTTGTGATCGGTCCACATTTTTCACCTCCCACAATATTCTTTGCACTAGGTGTTTCCTTGTTGCTTGTTCTCCCATGACAGATGCACACCATTCGATTATAGATGCAGCATCTCGAAGGCGAGCACCTGTAAACTTCATATCTTCCCTTCAAACGGCAGTTTTAATGCATGCGCCACCACCATCGTGTTCTCCTTTTCCATGACCAGTTTCAAAGTAGTTCCATACATGTGGCACCTTGTATTTTATGTGCAACAAACAAAACCATTCAAATACACGTGCATTCTTGAACTGTCCAACACAACCATCTGACCAAATGAAATTATAATAAAATGGTATATCCATAGCTATCACATGATCATAGAATAATTTAAAGCAATGTTGCATGCAATGGATGTCATGGATCCGGTCGTCACTTATGTAGAAGTGACTTTCTTTCAGTATCACACATTTCTCTTCATTGCTATCTGGCCCATGTCGATATGTGATATGCACCATTATGATCACATGCTCTGAGTGATAGTATTGATTTTGTATTTCATTTTGTGGTTGCAGGGTGTAATTTTCCACAAATTCAACCACTGATAGTATTGTTCCCAGAGGGAAGGTGCCCCAACATATTCTGAATTGCTCATCTTTCCACCTTGCCATATCGACATGTTGAATGTACTGTTGGATCTTTCCACGAAACTTTGGAATAAAATCACATACTCGCACCTGGTACACGACGAGCCAGATTACAGTCTTGTGAATCCGTTTTTTTACCAATCGATGTAAATGCAGCAGCAAGAGATTTAATAATGTGATTACTTGATTCGATATTCTTCATTGTTCTTATGCCTAAATTTCTTCTAACAGTCACCATATTTCTAGATTTAAGCAAAGCTAAAAACAATTGGCATTTACCGGCTTCGGATTTGTTATGAAAATATTGTTTCATTATTTGAGAACAATGACGAAGGATAGTGCATTTAGCCACCTTACCTTCCATGGAAATCAATTCACTCTCGTCCACTTGTATTCGTTTAGGAGTTCTCTTCCATTTTGATGCAAAATTTGTTGCCGTTTGAAATGTTGGAGTGACGTTTACATCCACTACAAGCTGAAAACTTCAATTAGGAGAATAAACCACTGACCATGGTTGTTACTGAGTACAAATGGAGGTGCCTCCCTATTTATATTTGAATCTTGACTTGAACTAAACCCTAACTAAGACGACTTGTCTAACTGATAAGGACGACTTGACTAGTAGGACACAAAAATAATATTTATTATAATGACTCAAGGGTACTATTGAACTGACTTACATCCATAGTTTTACATTGATTCTTACAATGACTCTTACATGACCAATTACATCAAATACATCTCCCAAAGGAGGAATACAATTAGTACAACTAGAACATCTTTCAAAGTTACAATATTTTAACACTCCTTGTTAACTAGTGAGGTATTCTATACCAACAACAACCACTACCACCATTATACATATGATTGGTGAGTCTCTATATTTCAAAGGAATTTTTGGAACAAAATCATGCATCTTCATCAGCAATCTGAATATGAGAATATTGTATCATCTTCTGCAACTTCTTCTGCAATATCAGTAAGTGGATAGTGAGACTTTCTTCTACAATATCAGTATGTGGATACTTTTTCTTCTTATTCAATATCAGTATGTGGATATTGAGTCTTATTCTACAATATTAGTATCTAGATACTGAGTTTTCTTTTGCAATAACAATATGTGGATACCAAATCTTCTTTTGTATGATCGACATGTGGATACTGAATCTTCTTCTGTAATATCAGTATGTGGATACTAAATATTCTTCTGCAATTTTGATATGTGGATACTGAATATTTCTTCTACAATATCTATATGTTGATACTAAGTATTCTTCTGCAATATCAGTATGTGGATATTGAATCCTTATTCTGCAATATCAGTATATGGATAGTGAGTCTTCTTTTGCAATATTAGTATGTGGATACTGAGTCTTCTTCTGCAATATTAGTATGTGGATATTGAATCTTCTTTTGCAGCATCAATATGTGGATATTGAATCATATTCTGTCATTTCAGTATGTGAATAATGGATCATCTTCTGCCATTGAAGCATCTACCTAGAACATTAGTATGTAAATATTAAAATAACAACAATAACATCATTAGCATGTTAGTTCTAAAACCTCATAATCAACAAATAAATGTTAGATCATTATTTGTACAATCAATAAAGTACTAAAACCACCTCATCAATCATAAGTATGAAAGTAATGAACCTGCTGCATAAACATTAGTATGAAAATACTGAAACTACCTCATCATCATCAGTATGAGAATATTGAATCTAATGAATCAATCATCAGTATGAAAATACTGAAACTACCTCATCATAATTAGTATGATAATATTGAATCTACCGCATCAATCATCTGTGTGAAAATAATGAAGGTACCTCATCAACATCAGTACGAGAATACTGAATCTACCTCATCAACATCAATATGAAAATAGTAAATCTGCCTAATGAACATTAGTATGAAAATACTGAACCTACCTCATGAACATCAGCATGATAATACTAAACCTTCCTCATAAGTATAGGGATATTGAAATCACCTCTTTCCCTTTGTCCTTTTGGAACAGCATCACGGTGGTTTCTCTAGTAGATCCATGTGGGTGTTTCTCTGTCTTACTAACCCTTTCAAGACAACAAGCCTAGTCAGGCAGATGGATCTCCTAGGGGAACAAACAAGCCATATCTAGCTTACTAACACTTTCAGTGCAAACAAGCCTAGCAAAAAATACTAATACCCTATGATCAATAGGCCTCACCTCACATACTAACCCTTTCAGTCCAACAAGCCTATCCATATCTACCCTACCCTCAACTGAGCTACCACACCAATGCAACATAAATCCTTCTACCTCTTCTATTCCCTCTTTCAAAGGAGGCCCTCAAACTACACCAAGCTTGTATCTAAAGTATTCAAACTTTACATGAGATAAAATCTTAGTCAATATATCTACCACTTGTTCCTCTGTAGGAACATATCTAGCATTACAACTCCCTTCTGCACCATATCTTGGATGTAATGATATCTAATTTTGATATGTTTTGACTTATCATGAAACACTGGGTTTTGTGTCATATTAATACAACTCTGATTATTGTAATGGATATCAATCACATCCACCTCTATATCAAGTAATCCTACCAACATATTATGAATACATACTTCTTTGCTACAAGTTGAATGTGCTGCAATGTATTCGGCTTATTCCGTGCTAAGTGCAATACTATACTGCTTTCTGCTGGACTATGAGAACATGCCTGATCCCAAACCAAAACAACATCCTAAAGTGGTTTTTCTATCTTTGTCACTTCCTTCCTAATCTAAATATGTAAATAATCCATGTAATCTAATCTCGCCATCTGATGCATATATGATACCATAATCTAAAGTCCTCTTTAGGTACCTTATCACATGTTTTTCTCCTACTAGGTGAATATATGTGGGATTCACCATATACCAACCTAAAGTATTTACAAAAAAACATATATCTCACCTTGTATTGGTTAAGTACATTAGTGAATCAATAATATGTTTGTATAAGGTAACATCCACTACCTCCAAATAATCATCATTCAAGAGCTTCGAATTTGTTGTCATCGGAGTAGTCATAGCCTTACAATCCACCATCCCAAATTTCTTTAGGATCTCTACTATGTATTTTCCTTAGTTTAGGAAAATATTGTCTGGATACTTCCATACTTCAAGACCTAGAAATTAGTGCATCATTCCAAGGTCTTTCATCTCAAATTCTACAACAAGCTTCTTCTTGCATCTGTTGATGGGATTGTCTTCACCTGTAAAAAATAAATCATCTAAATATAGTAGTAATATCGTAAGCCCGCCATCCTCAACTTTATAGTAGAGGTTGGAATCTTCTTTACTCTTGGTAAAACCCAAACTCACCAAGAAGCCATCAATTCTTCTATACCATGCTCTGGGTGTTTGCTTTGGCCCATACAATGCCTTCTTAGTTCTACATACATGATTTTTTTTATTACCTGTCTTAAAACCTTGCAGTTGTTCAATTTATACTTCTTCTTCTATTACTCCAGTTAGGAAAGTTGTATTTACATCCATATGATGTAAATTCCACTTCATCTTGGATGCCAAGGAAAGGATGGTTCTAATTGAGGTGTACCTTTCTACTAGTGCATAGGTCTCCTCATAGTCGATTCCTTCTTTTTGAGAGAACCTGTGAGCTACAAATATTTCCTTGTACTTATGTATACTACCATATCTTGAATTATTTGTTTTGTAGATCCATTTCAAGGATACTACTGACTTGTTCTTTGGTCCTGGTACTACTTCCCATACATCATTCTTTATAATGGATTGGTATTCCTCGACCATGGCATATACCCATTCCTTCTACTTTATTTATTCCTCAAAGCATGTAGGTTCTTTTTCAACGAGGTTGCACAACAAATCCATATAACTGAGGTATGGATTTGGATTCGCTCTTTCTCTGATGGTTCCTTCTAGGACACCATGTATTTTCACTTCTTCAATTACTTATCGTTAACAAGCAGGACTTATTTTGCATGAAATCATCTCACTACACAATTCTTCAAGTATCTGAGGTTCTGTCATTTCATGGTCCTTAGGTATTTCTTCTTCCTCCTCATTTCTGATTGGTTTAGAAATTTCTGCAGCTCTATCAGTTTCATGCTCCTCTTCGACTTCCTTCTATTTCCTTGATTTTCTAAAAGTTATATCTTCATCAATCTAGTAACATATCTACTTAGCTCAATTTGACGATATCCTGGGATATATATTTGGTCAGCTTTTGATTGCTCACTATGTCCTACAAACAATCCCTTCTTTCCTGAAGGATCCAACTTTGATATTTTCTCTTTCAGAATGTGTATGTACACCAGATAACCAAATATTTTAAGGTGACTAACTTCAGGATTTTCTCTGCTAAACACCTCTTGTAGAGTCTTATTCCCAAGTGCACTTTGGGAGATTCTATTATGCACATATATTGTTGTTCTAGCTACTTCTGCCCATAGGTACATAGGTAGATATTGATCATGGATAAGGTATTTTACAACTTCCATTATAGATCTATTCTTCCTTTCTTCCATACCATTTTGTTGTGGATTATAGGGAATGGTGATCTCCCTCTTAATCCCATATTCTTTGAAATATTCGCTGAACTCACCTAATGTGAATTATCTTCCCTTATTTGATCTTAAGTTCTTGATCCTATTTTTAGAGAGGTTTTCTATAAGAGCCTTAGACTCCTTGAAATTCTCAAACACTTCATCTTTATTCTTCAAGAAATAGATCCAAGTTTTGTGGGAGTAGTCATCAATGAAAGAATCATAGTAAACATACTCACTTAATGAAGTAGTTTGCATTGGTCCACATACATTTGAGTGAACAATGTCTAGAATCCCTTTTTCTTTACTATTACTACTTGGATAAGGGTTCTTTTTATTCTTTCCTTTTTCAAATCCTTTGCACACTCCTTCATGGTTTATCTGAATCCATGGAAAACCTGTCACCACCTTGATCAAAATTGGTAATTATTTATAATGTACATGAGAAATTATTATGTGCCATAACTCACATGGGATTATGGTTCTAGTCATTAATGATGATTCTACATGTCCCTCTAATCTGTAGAGTCCTCCTTCTTCAAATCAAATCACTACTTCATAATCTATAGTTTTTCCTTTTGTCCACATAAGAAGTCAACCATCTACAAAAGAAACTCTAAAACCTTTCTTATCTAATGCTAAGATACAAATGAGTTTCCTCTTTAGTCGTGGGACATACACAACATCCTTCCTCTTCATGGACTTTCCTGAGGCTAGCTTATAAGAGGATTGTCCCATCCCTTTGATCGGATATTGGAAATCATCTACAAGCATTACTTTGTGTGGAGAATCATTATGTTTAAGACAAGAGAGTGGATTCTTGTAACCTATCATGTGCTTGGAGTCACCACTATCGAATAGCCAAGTATCATTACCAGGTGAGACTAGACCTATGAGTGTTTATATTAAAACATATTCTTCATAGTAATCTTCATATTCTTTAGTTGTTTCTTCTTCTTCTTGATCATTGTCTTCAGCTACATGGGCTTGGAATCTATTCTTCTTTTTCTTGAGTTGTTCTGCCATCATTGGACAGTTTATGGATATGTGTCCCATATTTTCATAAGTGAAGCATTCATAACCTGAGAAGTCTTTATTGAACTTCTTATTCTTCTTAAACCCTTGAAATTTCATGGGAGGATGATCATAACTCTTCCTCTAGTTCTTTCCTTTGGTATGGACTGTGAGGGATTGATCTTCACTTTCATTTAGTTTCTCTTCTCTCACTATTATTATTTTTTCTTCTTGAACACATTCTTCCCATAGATTTCAAAACTTGGTCAACTTTCTTCTAGAGCATATTCCTCAAACAAAAGATTCCCAATCTCTTGGAATCCCATTCAGGGTGGTCATCATCAACTTCTACATCTTCTATCATGTCACCATTGGATTCAAGCTTCTCCTTGATATGGAAGACTCTTGTGAAGTATGAGTGCACAGTTTCTGACTTTCGAGCCTTCACACCTTTAAGTTGATTTCTTAAAGTCATCTTCGTGTTGATATTTATTCCTTCAAATCATGGTTGGATAGGGAATCAAACATTTCTTTTGGTGTTCTCCTTGAATATACTTGAGAGATAAAGTTATATTTGATGGATTCAGATATGATCCTTTTATCCTTTATCACATCCTTCTTGTGCTCTTCCTCAGTTTCATCTCCTTCTAGTTCTACCACTTCCCCCTTTATGAAGCCTTCTAGTTTATCCTCTTCTAGGATGAGCATGATATGGTACTTCCATGCTCTAAATTTATGAGCACCCTCAAGCTTCTCCTCCACCTTGGTATTGTTTTTCATCTTTAATAGAATGAGAACCTCAAATTTATACATAAGAAATAGTACTTACTTGGAGAAGAATTCTCTTTGCTGGCCTTCTTCGGGATGACCTAGGGTTTGATGGAAAAAACCTTATTTTCTAGTTGGAATCACTTGTGGGGATGAGTGGTGGAAAATTTGTGCCTCCCCAAGGAGAGCTAGATTGTATCTTTCCTTTTTCTAATATTGATTATGGAACCTCAAGAAAATTGAAGCCCTAGTTTTTCGAGCAATAGTGTCGAGCCCAAAAATGAAACTTCTCAGAATTCAATTATGTTTTCATGGAAATATGCGCCCTCCTGGGGTGAGTTGAGTGGAACCTCCTTTTTGGTTAATCCGTTGAAGGAATTATTCGAAACAATAAAACCTAGATGTATAATGTCTCCTTTCAGGGTGGCTCTAAGACCAGGTTAAGTTTTATTAATTGCTTAGTTGATATTCTCAAACAATTTATGATGGTTGGATCATTGAAAGAAAAACAAGTACAGTCACAAGACGACAGAAAGGTTTATCCTAGGAAACTCTCGTGTGGGATAAAACCCAACAAAACTTCCTTAGTTTAGAACTCAACCAAAATAGTGTAAAACACCAAGACAACTCCTCCTCTCTCTTTCTGGTGCACTTATTCTTCTTCCTGTTGTAGACTAGATTTAGTGAAGTGAGTACAAATGGAGGATGTTCCTCCCTATTTATATTTTACTTTTGACTTTACCTAAAACCTAACTGGGCTGACTTGTCTAACTCACAGGCTCGACTTGATTAGTAGGACACCAAAATGATATTTATTATAATGACTCAAGGGTACTATTGACCTGACTTACATCTATAGGTTTACATTGGTTCTTTCAATGATTATTACATGACCAATTACATCAATGAAATATCCCAAAGAAGGAATACAATTAGTACAACTAGAATATCTTCCAAAGTTACAATATTTTAACAAGAGATGTATGTGGACAATTTTTTTTGTTAACACTAACTTTGCTTGACACCAATTCCCATTCTACTAGAACAAAAACAATTGTTTGAGATTGATATAGATGCCTCAAACTATGTTCTAAATGTAGTCTAACTCACTCAATAATTAAATTTCATGACCTACCACAACACAAAAATGTGTAATGTAGTTCACATGTACACCATCTATGGAAAGGATATGTAGTCCACATTGAAGGCATATTACTGAGTGGACGGATCAAATATTTTTGGAGTGTAAATGAGCATATACATTGACCACAAACGTACTAGTTCATGTAGATATAACTAAAGTTACCAAATGATTGTCATCATATAGGATCGATCTACTAAATCTAAAATTCCAATTTAACATCAAGTACAAGATTGACCTCTAGTTGTGGCTCCAACCACAATTCTCAATCCTTTTGGACATGAGATTTTTAGGTGGCCCTAATTGTATGATAGATATATTCACCTCATTTCTACATATCCTACACTAGGCATAGGTAAACAAGTTTTAAACTTTTATCTTCATCATGAAATTCTTATTAAATTTGATCCATCTCTATGTTCCTTCAGGTGAGCATGATAAGTTTATTTAGGAGGTGAATTGTAGTCATGTTCCATGGAACTTTGATAAGGAGAAAATAGTGGAATTAATGCAAAAGTACATTTACTATCAAAATATTTGGCAAAATGTCAATAAGCATATCAGTTCATGCACTACTTCTGTCAGGAATAAACCTACCACTAATAAGTAGAGGTTGTACAATCTATCTAAGTTTGTAGGTAATCCTTGGGAGTCAGAATCCATAGACTTTATGTTATGTCTACCCTCAAACAAAAACATCATAAATATTTTACATTTTGGGTTGTTGATTCATTCTCAAAGATCACCATTTTGTTACCTTTCAACAAGAGCACTATTATCATGGAAAGTACCACTACTAAACGTTTTTTAAACATGATTTTGCGTTCATTTTGGGATTCAGTTAACCATTGGTTTAGATAGGGAAAATATCATCTTCATTAGTTTATATTCTATCCCATAGTCACTGGTGGACATCAAATTGATGAATTGATTTCCATCCACCACCAAACTGATGAGCCATTAAACCTTAAATAATTAGGTTTCGGCTCAGTGGGGAGCCAATAAATGGTAACTTATTTTATAGAACCCTAAATAATTATTAAATGGTAGCTAATTTTATAGTACCCTAAATAATTAAGTTTTGGATTAATGGGGAACCATTAAACGATAACTTATTTTATAGAATCCTAAATAATATGTTTTAGGTGGTTCGTGAGCCATTAAACGGTAACTTATTTTAGAGAACCCTAAATAATTGGGTTTCGACTCGATGGGGAGCCATTAAAATGATATATGTTTTCTATTTATGGACAGACCAAAATTTTAAATGTTCGTCACTCCATCGACTACTTGTTTTAGAAAAAATATCGGCGCAAGAAATCAATTGAGTCAATGTCGACGTATTGCTCTATTGTTGGAAATAGTAATTACTCACAGAATTCCTCCCAAACCTTAGCCAACTCTTCCAGAGTCCGTATCAGTTCCATATCTGTCAGTTATCTTGACAAGAGTGAAGTGTTCACAATTCTACAATATAAATCAGTCGAATTAATTTTCTGAACTTAAGCTTTAGGTAGGTAGTTATTACAACCATTAATGTCAAGAGTGTAGATTCATGAAGAAGCAATTTTTAGTTTACCTATAAATAGAAGAAGAAGATTGTAAATCAAATAGAGAGAAAGAGAGAACTCAGAGAAAGAATTCAGAGCAGAGAGTGAATAAATAATAGATTTGAATCTCAAGCTTCTGTGTGTTTGATTCTGTCGAAGAGCTAAAGCTCTGTAAAAGAATCTGTCAAAGAGATGAAAAGTGTGTATTATTGTTTTGTTATTTCCTGACAAGCTATATATATCAAATAGTTTATGGTTGAAATGCATGTTTACTTAGCCGACATTTTCTTCAGAATTACTTGTGTAAATTTTGTTTACATTTACAGAGTGAAATATCAGGGCATCCATAAACATTTCACCCAGTAAAAGTTCCAGCTTTTAAGACAAAGTGGTCGACTCAAGTCTTCCTTAATGTTTCGTTATATTTTTTTATAATTCTGTTGAATTATTGATTGTGTCGATTCTTACTTCATATTACACGTGGGTGAAAAACATTTGTGATTTCTTAATTCTTTTAGACTAATAAATATTCTTTATAAATTTCGACTAAAAACAATCTTGTCGAGCAAGTGAGTCAAAGTAAAATTGTCGAGTTAAACATGTCGAAGTAAACTTGTCGAAACTGTAAAACCAACAAGTGGTCGAAGTGAAGTGAGTTGGTAAAACCGACAAGTAAGAACTTGTCGAGGTAAAAGATTCGGGTCGAAAATTCTGACCATATTGGTAGACTTGTCTAGTCGGATTTAGACAAGTAAAAAAGAAAAGGAGGTCGAGATGAAATTTTTATAACTGAGCGGTAACTCAAGTTTAGCCGTCTTAGTTTTTGATAACTGGTATGAGAGCGAGGTTTAGGAAAGAAACCTTTCTTAAAAGGGGAAAATGTAATTTCCTAAGGTAAAATTAAAAATGGCTTCTACTTCTCGTCCAAATATGTTGAATTTGAAAACTCCAATTTTTACACGAAAAAATTATGAATATTTGGTCTCTAACAGTTAAGGCTTTGTTCATAGGTCAAGATATTTGGGATATAGTCTAGAATGTTTGTATAGAACCAGAATATGAGGAAGCATATAATAAGATGAGAAAGATGCCCTAAGGGAACAAAGGAAGAAAGACAAAAAGCATCTGTTCTACATACATCAAGCCATGCATGAAAGCATACTCCCAAAAGTAGAAACAACAATTGCCGCAAAACAAGAATGGGATACATTGGAGACTGCATATCAAGGCATGGACTGTAATACCCCTTGTATGCCCTAAATATTTTTCATTATGAATGTATACCATACTTGTTTTCTGGTGAGGAGCTCAAGGCCAAGGCCCCACCAGTAAAAACCCTATAATTAATACGATCTAAGTTCCTAAGTTGTAGACTTAGGAGACTTAAGGCATCGACATAGCTTAATGACGGGAAATTGAACCATGAGGGTGAAAAGAGAATGGTTAGGGAGCCTTAATTTCGACGTCGTATTCTTATCAACGTCTTAACTATGGCATCCTATAGGGATTCCTATTTTTAGCCATAACTAGCTCAATTAAAAATACTATAGCCTGGTTGTTTGAATTCTAGCATAATTAAGCCATGGCATGAAAGGTTACCACCATATTAACCTCGACAAAGGGACAAGGAGTTAAATAGAAAGTAAAAGAGGCAAACAAAAATTTAAGTTACTAAGGGATGATATGACAAAATAGACATCGTCACTCTCGAATACCTCAATTAATACTAAATGGTAATGTACCATTTATATGGACTAATTTATGGTGACATATATTAGCATATACTAACTTATGACATGTTATATATCTATCTATCTATATATATATATCTATATATATATATATATATATATATATATATATATATAACCACTTTTTAAGTAACCCTAAACAAGGTATTAATATATAGAGAGAGAGATCAAAGCCAAGTGTTGAAAGATTTAACTTCGTGATTTAGAGCTAAATGTTGAAAGATTAAAAGGTGGGATACTGCATGAGTTAAAATAGGATTTTGTGATAAAGGAGATTTTGTTTTTTTTGGGTCTGAAACTTTAAACGACTCTAACCTCTCTCAATTATGAAAAACCACGCATGAGTAACTGACTCGTTTAAAAGAATCTTTCTGGAGATTATGCTGGGGTCTTTAACGTCCTTGACAGATCTTTCCAAAATTCATCCCTTTAAAGTCGGATGGGCATGTCGGGAAATGGAAAGAAGCAGTAAACGTTTTGATTGGGGGAAAAATCCAAACCAGCAGGTAAATATGCCCCCCCCCTATGCTATAAGTATAAGGAAAATGAAAAGAATAGGGGTCGCATGACCTGGGAGGCGTTGGAATTCGATGCTCTGCGCAGAACCAGAAGCACTTTGATTTCAAGTTATGATCTTGTAATTACCTTCCAATTCTGGTGTTGGTGCATGCCTAAACTGGAGTTTTATTTGTAGTTGCGATAGCCAGTTTTATTAGGGGATCAGATATGTACTGGAGGACAGGGAATTCGATCGAATCTCCAAGCATACCAGTCTATGCAAATTCTTCCTTATGATTTAATCATCTCTGTCTTCCTGCACTTGAATGACCAAGGGATAGGTATATCAAAAAAATGTGAACGCCTCTGGGTGTACTTAATTATTAAATAGGATCTGTTTGGTTCTTAACCCAATCGGTATTGTTGATATGCTTCTGCATTAGTTGGAAACGCTTTAGGTTTTAATTTCATACCGATCCATAGTATACCTATGCGTTGATTGGAACGCTCTGAGTTTTGAGTCCATCCCGATCCGCATGGACACCCTCTGCGTATATTTTACCTTAACCAGATCTGTACCTCTTACATGGGTTGAAAACAATGATGCATTTTGGGGTTCAAGCCCAAGATGCATACACTCTACGTGGTGGGTGGAAATTGATTTAAGATAGGAGCCTTGATATGTTGTCAACCCATTAATCCTGGTTGCATCAGTTTCAGATTTTATCGCAGATTCGAAATAAAAATCGCTATATGAACCTGGGCGACGTTGTTTTTGAGTTAGCCTGGTGGATCCAAACTCCATCGATCTTCTTAGGCCTACATTCGAAATCTGTGTGATAGGGATTGTTGAAAACTAGACTCCATTTGATTGGATTATATACTGTAACTTCATTTTTAACCCTTTGCGATTTTGTCTCTTGCGATTTTTTCCATGGATATTTTTTTTACATCGTTGCTGGGATCTGAGTGTCTGAAATCGGAAGCCTATGTTGCATTGTCTATTTAACATTATTGATATGCACTATTTTGAGTTGGAGCTTAAAGAATTGCATCAAACAGTCAAAATCTGGAATTCGATACCTTAGCTTAGTGTTGCTCCTGATATGAAACTGGCAGTGTCTTCCTTAACAGCGTGTGCCATTTTGAGCTGGAAATTTTATAGTCTAGCTGCAGGTTTTAATTGGTAGGTTAAATACCGGAATGTGGAATATGTATCGTATATGTGGTTTAACTATATATATATATATATATATATATATATATATATATTTCACTACCTCATTGTCAAAGTTTGAAACATGAAACGAGTTGCTTTTCTATATTTACACGCCTTGTATGGGTATATGTAATTATACTATGAAATGTATAAAGATATCTTGATAAAAGAAGGCTCAAGGTGAAACCTACATGTGAAATATATATATATATAGATATATATATATATATATACACTCATGCTTACATATAATCACCCAAACCTATACTTTAATGGTATGATAAATGGTTTTAAAATTTAACTGGTGTATAGGTAGTACACTTGTGTTGAGTGTGGATACTTCACTTTGATGCAAAGAGTGGTTTGAATGAGGAAATACCATTTCATATTAAATATATGGATATAATGTATAGGGCTGTTCATAGCATGTTAATGACAATAAAAGAAGGATTAGGTAAAAGAAAGGTCCTAGCCTTGAGAGAAAAACTCGGTTACAAACATTATTACTTTACTTATGGGTTACAAACATTATTACTTTATTTATGGTTGTTGACCTATCACTATCTGCAGGAATTGGATAATCAAGAGTTCCTACGAATAGATTAGAGATACTCTTGGAAAGATAGTCTATGAGACTAATAGAAATATAGTATGGAAACAATGATGTTGTAAATTGTAACCTTTAATGAAATAAATGTCATGTAGGATGTGACTATTTTGTGGACGTAGCCCATGGATTGGGTGAACCACGTACATTAGCGTCTCTCTTGTTTTGTGTCTAAGTGTTACATTTTTCTTTGTATTGGTTGATGTGTTTATCATTTTTCTGTGCAACATTTTCAATTGGTTTAATACTTTAGAAGATGATCATCACGGGAAGCAATTGTTATCATGGTTTCTTGACCGCACCTTAGTATGATCTTAAAAATACGATATGATCTTAAAGTCATGGTGATGATGAGTTGCTTGCAAGATTTATGAACACTTCAATAGTCACATTAATCTATTGTCATCAACACAACTAATTTATTGTGGGTTAAAAATTATGTAAAGATATGCTATGGATTTGAGCTGTGGTGTACGTCTTATATTTCATTAGTTAGAGTGAGGTGATGAATAGTTGTTAAACAGAGCACCTTTGCTTAAGAATATGGCAATTATATAAATTGAGGTTACATACATTATGGTTGAAGATTAATGCTTGAAGTAGTAATTGTAATCACTCGGAGACCCATAATTTAGAGAAGGGTTTCTGGTCAATACATGCTGAATTGTGTCTAAAATGGGTATGTTGCAAAGATAATAACTTGAGGCTTAATGTAGGTATCCCTCTATTGAGAGGGACATAAGTATTTAAACTAGAATGTATTGCATGTAGAGCGTTAGGTCATGAAGTTTATGACTCTCATTATTAGAATTGGTAAGAATACCATGTTATAGATTTCAAGGTAAAGTTTCCAAAGAAAGGCTAAGCCTAAAAGATTGTCATAAAAGAAAATGCATAAAGGATTTTCCTTAGTTTATGGATGTACATAAATATGTGTGTGTATTATGAGTAATTTAACAATGATGCAGGTATATCTTCAAAGCAAGATTGAGATGATAATTATGAAAGTAGCAATGGTTTATATACTTGTATCAAAAGTATAAGTTGTCTTAGGAAAATGATCACTTTCATTTTTTTTATTGACTGGGAGTCATTACATTCTCCTTTTGCTCACATATTCATTAGATGGTTATGTTTGAGGAATTGGTTATTCTTTTTGCTCATTACATTAACACTGTAGGATGTTGTGATGGAATCTTTTAATAACGTAACTTGCATTGTATCCAAGGAAACTAGCTACGATGGTTGTTAAGTAAATAACAAGGAAGAAACATTTACCACATTTTTCTCACATACTACATTGAGGCATATGGGATATGTTACATGGACAGGGTAAAGAAATCCAAGTTGTAGGTTCTGAGAAGAGATTTTGAATCTCTGTCAATGAAAGATACAGAGTGAGTAGACTCATTCTACACCAGAGTTGTTGGTTTGATAAATCAACTGAAATATCATATAGAAACTATAACAGACCAAAGGGTAGTTGAAAAAGTTCTCAAAAGTCTTTCCCCAAGATTTGAATCCTTGGTTGTGACCTTGGAAGAACACAAAGACATGTTGATGTTTACCATTGATGAGTTGCAGGATTCACTCATCAATCATGAACATAGAATTAGAAGAACAAATACATCATTGGAAGGTGCATTCACAGCATAATCATCAATAATCCGTGGTTGAGGCAGGGGGAGAAGCAACTCTAGAGGAAAAGAAAAAACAATTTCCATGGGAGGACGCGGCAAAAGTCCTACAAATGTCATTGGTAGAGAAGATAATCACACTCCAAGTCAACCAAGTGGTGAGAGGTTTGATAAATAAAAAATTCATTGTCATTATTGTAAGAAATTTGGTCATTATGCATATGAATGTAGGAAGAAACATTATGACCAAGGAAGGAAAAGCCCAAATCAGCTGAACAACACCAACACTCTGACAAGTGCAATGTTAATGGCATATGCATCTCCACTTGAATACAATGTTGTCCGATAAAGTCCACATGACATATGGTACTTCGATCCAGGCTGCAATAATCATATGACTAGTAATTTAAATTTGTTTTCCATTCTAGATAATTTAGTTCAAACTTATGTTACACTTGGAAATAATGTCCAAGTTACTATTTTGGGAAAGGGTACTATCAGTATTCTAACCAAATAGTGGGAGTAATTATATTCGTGATGTTTATCATGTCGAAGGTCTAAAACACAATTTTTTGAGCATTGGACAACTAATATAAAAGGGCTACAAAGTCTACATAGAAGATCATCACCGTGTGATTAAAGACAAGCATCCAAGCAACCAACTGATAGAAAAAGTGCCAAGGACAAGCAATCACTTGTTTCCATTGAGGATAATTCTAGACATGAAAGGAAAGAAAAATATAGGGGCTCCATTCGAGGAAGAAAGTAAAGAAGCAGTCGAGCACTTCTACAATAAAGAAAATGACAATGCTAAATTTCAAGCAGTGTTTCAAACAAAAGTCAGGATGAATCCTGGTTGTGGCATTTCATATTTGGACATATGAATTTTGGTGGGCTAAAGCTACTACACACAAATAATATGGTGAAAGGATTTCCATTGATTGACAAACTAGACAAAGTCTATGAAGGCTCCATTTTTGGCAAGCAGCATAGAGAGACTTTTCCAGTCAGAAAGTCATATAGAGCACACACACCACTTGAGATTGTGAACTCTAATATTTGTGGTCCAATGCAAACATCATCCATTGGTGGCTGCAATTATTTTCTTACTTTTATTGATGACTACTTAAGAAAAACATGGGTATATTTTCTGAAACATAAATCTTATGCATTTAGTTATTTTTAGCAGTTCAAGTCACTGGTGGAGAACCAGAGTGGACATTGCATCAAAATCTTAAGGACTGATAGAGGAGGTGAATATGTTTCGAATGAATATCTAAATTTTTGCAAGACCCATGGCATTCAAAATAAATTCACTACACGGTATACACCTCAGCAAAACAGTGTTTCCGAAAGAAAGAACAAAACCATTGTGGAGATGGCGTGCAACATGATGGAAGCCAAGAATTTGTCAAATGAATTTTGGGGTGAAGCAGTTGCAACTTCTGTATATATCATGAACTGGTGTCCGACAAAGACTGTGAATAACAAAGTTCCTCAAGAAGCATGGAAATGTATGAATCATAGTGTTCCTCATTTAATTTTTTTTGCTTTTGTTGCATATGCTCATGTTCGAGATGAGTTGAGAAAGAATCTAGACAACAAGGGACAGAAATGTATTTTTGTTGGTTACTCTGAAGAAACGAAAGCATACAAGTTGTATGATCCTATCGCAAGGAAAGTGATCATGAGTCGAGATGTTCAATTTTTCAAGAATGAATCATGGGATGGAACAGTTGACATAAATTTCAATATTGTTTCGAATGTCGATAATGATGACATGGTGGAGAAAGTGGTTCAAACACCACATGTACATCAACCGATCGCATCACCTCCGACTCCCATGACACCATGACATGGTTCAGCGCAAGGACCATCGACACAAGCTGTAGCTCAAGATATGCATACAAGCACACCAAGAGGACAACATACTCCATCAAGTATTTCATCGAGTTTGACATTGATAGAACCAGTGAAGATAATAATTCTGCGTGAAATATATGCAGCTGGTACACCAAATTCATTATCTCTCATTGCATTATTTTCTCCTATATATGATCCAATAAAATTTGAGGAAGTTGTCGAAGAAGAAATATGGGCACAAGCCATGGATGAAGAAATAGAATGCATTGAGAAGAATCAAACACAGGAGCTGTAGATGTACCAAAATACAAAGATGTAATCAATGTCAAATGGATTTATAAAACAAAGAAAGATGCTGATGGGAATGTGCAGAAGCGCAAAGAAAGAATGGTAGCAAGAGGGTTCACGCAGTAACACAACATAGACTTAAATGAAACTTCTGCACTTGTCGCACACATGGATACAGTCAGAACAGTCTTGGCCATTGCTGCACAAAAAAATTGTCTTGTTTATCAAATGGATGTTAAGTTGGAATTTTTTAATGGCTATCTAGAAGAGGACATATATGTGGAACAACCACAATGCTATGAAGTTCCATGTCAAGAGCATAAAGTGTACAGATTGAAAAAGGAACTCTATGGTTCGAAGCAAGCTCCTAGATCTTGGTACAGTCGAATTGATTCCTATCTCACTGAAAATGGATTTCACATAAGTGAAAGTGAACCGACTTTGTACACCAAATTTGATGAGCAAGGTAAGAGGTTAATTGTCTTCCTATGTGTAGATGATTTAATATTTA
Source organism: Pseudotsuga menziesii (assembly GCA_001517045.1). NCBI lineage: Eukaryota > Viridiplantae > Streptophyta > Pinopsida > Pinales > Pinaceae > Pseudotsuga > Pseudotsuga menziesii. The sequence continues at coordinate 1,123,622 of LPNX010718173.1, forward strand.
CTAGTGACTTTGGCATAGAATATTTTAAAGCAACCATGGAAAATGAATTTGAAATGACTTATTTGGGGCTTATGAAGTTTTTTCTGGGCATTGAAGTTCAGCAGTCTGAAAGTGGTGTATTTATATCACAGTCTAAATATGCAAGCGCAGTTTTAAAAATATTTAATATGTCTAATTAAAAGATAGCCCCAACACCAGTAATAATAGGTTTAAATTGAGCAATGATGATGATGGATCAACTGTAGATCCTATGTTGTTTAAAAGGCTTGTTGGAAGCCTTATGTATTTAGCAGTGACTAGACCAGACATCACGTATGGAGTAAGTCTAATGCCAAGATTCATGGAGTCACCAAAAGACTCTCATTGGCAAGCAGGTAAAAGAATTCATAGGTATGTAAGTGGCACAAAATACCTTAGCATTATGTATTCAAACTCAGAAAATTTAAACTCATTGGTTACACTGGCAGTGACAATGGAGGCAACATAGATGACAGGAAGAGAACATCTCGGTACATATTTCATTTTGGTACAAGTGTTGTTTCATGGGCTTCAAAGCAACAACCCATAGTAACTCTGTCTTCAGCAAAGCAGAGTATGTTGCAGCTACAAGTGTTGCATGTCAAGCTGTCTAGATGCAGAGAATTTTGAAAGACATGTCGCAGAACCAGCAAGAGCCAACAACCATTTTCTGTGACAACAATTTGGTCATAGAATTGTTAAAGAACTATGTGTTTCACAAGAGAACCAATCACATCGACACAAGGTTTCATTTCATAAGAGAATTAGTGAACAACAAAGAAATTTGTTTAGAATTTTCATTAGAGGAAATTTAGGGTCTAAAATGGGCCTTATAAGAAAACGCGCCAACAGTAAATTTTGTGAGTTGGAATTCAAGAACCAATAGAATTTCAATAAAATGAGTCAACCATAATGGTTAAATTGACATATTTGTCATAAAAGAAAACTACTTCTTTTGTTCGTATTTTCGACATATCTCCCTGTGTTTTTACTCAAATTCTGAGTGGGAGAGCTCGTTGGATGTAGAATTTGATTCCGCATCCAACGAGTACTCACCCTGCATAATTTTGACAGACCCTGCTACCCCAAAAATAAGAAATACCTGAAAAATGTGATGATGACATCATCATCACATTTTTTCAAGTATTTCTTGTTTTTGGGGAAGAGGGGTCCATCAAAAGTATGCCGGGTGGATACTCGTTGGATGCAAAATCAAATTCCGCATCCAACAAGCTCTCCCGCTCAGAATTTGAGTAAAAACACAGGGAGATATGTCGAAAAGACGAACACAAAAAGTAGTTTTTTCATTCTTCCTCCAACATTAATAACTATTATTTTATTATTTTAACTATTATTTTATTATTTTCCTTAGGAGGCCCATTTTAGACCTCAAATTTCCTCTAATGGCGGGTCTGAAGATCAACTTGCAGACATTTTTACAAAACATTTGGCAAGGGATGCATTTTAGTATCTGCATAGTTATCTTGGAATGACAAGTTCTACACAGTGAACTCTGTCATGCATAGAGCAAGTCTAAGCTCCGAAACATTTTATAAAAAAATTCTCTAAGATCCCCATCTTCTCATAATTAAAGGGGGAGTGTTGGAAATAGTAATTACTTGCAGAAGTTGTACCAGACCTCATTCGAGTTTGCCAGAATCCGTATCACTTCTGTCTCTTTCAGTCATCTTTACAAGAGTGAAGTGTTCACAATTCTGCAATGTAAATCAGCCAAATAAATTTTTTGAACTTAAGTTTTAGGTAGATAGTTATTACAACCATTAATGTCAAGATTGTAGATTCACGAAGAAGCAATTTTTAGTTTTCCTATAAATAGAATAAGAAGATTGTAAATTAGATAGAGAGAAAGAGAGAACGCAAAGAGATAATTCTGAGCAGAGAGTGAAGAAATAATAGAGTTGAAGCTCAAGATTCTGTGTGTTTGATTCTGTCAAAGAGCCGAAGCTTTGTAAAATAATCTGTCGAAGAGCCGACAAGTTTGTATTACTGTTTTGTTTATTTTTTGACAAGTTATATATATCAAATAGTTTATGGTTGAAATGCATGTTTACTTAGCAGACATTTTCTCAAGAATTACTTGTGTAAATGTTGTTTACATTTACAGAGTGAAAGATCAAGGAATACATAAACATTTCACCGAGTAAAAGTTCTAGGTTTTAAGACAGAGTGGTCGACTCACGTCTTCCTTAATGTTTGGTTATATGTTTTTATAATTCTGTCGAATTGTTAATTGTGTCAGTTTTTACTTCATATTACTAGTGGGTGAAAAAAAATTGTAATTTCTTAAGTATTTTAGACTAAGAAATATCCCTTGTAAATTTCGACTAAACACAATCTGGTCAAGCAATTGTGTCGAAGTAAAACTGTCGAAGTTAATCGGTCGAAGTAAACTTGTCGAAGTTGTAAAACCAACAAGTGGTCGAAGTAAACTTGTCGAAATGAAATGAGTCAATGAAATGAGTCGGTAAAATCGACAAGTAAGAACTTGTCGAGGTAAAAGAGTTGGGTCAAAAAGTCCAACCATATTGGTAGACTTGTCTAGTTGGAGTTAGACGGGTAAAAAGAAAAAGAAGGTTGAAGTGAAATTTAGCACTAACTCAAGTTTAGTCGTCTCGGTTTTTGCTAACAACTGTGACCAGAAACGTGAAAATCTGGTGCAATGATGGAAATCATTGTCTGAGCATTATATTTACATAGGAAAGATACTATGCACGAATGTTCTGTTAAGTTCTTGTGGGAGTTTAATTTCTAAGCATGATATTTTCCAATCAAATAGTGTATGGACGTGGGCGTGCAAAAAAAAATATAGTCCACTTATGTTCTGTTAGAGCTTAGGGGGGATTTCAAAAAAAAAAAATTGAAACAATAGGCACCAATGATCTTACAATTTGTTGACGTCCGCAAGTAGAATTCCTTAAAAAAAAAGTTGAATAGCAAGGATGATGTTACAGTCCACAAACATATTCAAGCATGCCTCTAGGGATTCAAAATGAAGAATTGGGGAGGGTTGATTTGCAAGATATAACGGAGAATCACATCGCGCATCTATAATAATAATGGAGGGATTGTGGGCTAAATCAGCGTCTTGTGGTGGGCTAAAAAGTTGTTCTGGTGTGTTGTGCCCTAGGGTTTTTTGTTTTATATTTGAACTTTATCAATAATATGTAAAATTATTTTGATTTTTAAGGATTATAACATTAACAAATTCAAAGGAGCTAACATATAATTAATAGTGTTATGTAGGGAGTAGTTCAAATATAATTAACATATAATTAATACTCTTATGTAGGGAGTAGTTGAAATATAATTAGGTAGGGAATATATTTAATGAGATGGTTAGGGATTGAAGTTTGATGATGAGAAGTAATGTATATTATTATAATCATAAGTTAAGTGACGTGTTTAAGGATAGGTGTAGCTAGCCACTTATTTTTATAAAGATGGATGGCTTTTAAGCAAATACTAAACATTAAACTAATTACTAAATCCTTATAACTAACACACCCACATAGTTTGTGGCTGGATAATACAAATAAGAATTAGATGGTTGAGAAAATAATTTGAAATTGTTTTTAAACAAAATATATATATATATTTTTAAACAAAATATATTATTGTTTAAAACAATTTATAAACTTACAATTTAATTATTAAAATGAATTTCATTTAAAAAAATTATAAATTCTTATTCTAAAAGATATAAAATATAACAACAAGAAAATAAAAATAAATGAATTTAATGTAATTACTGTATTTATCATAATTTAATAATAATATTAAAAATATTCCTGCTTTAACCAATTAATTTATAGTTTATACCTACATTTATAAAATCTTACAAGTATTACATGTCGTAGGACAATATTCAATAATAAAAATACTCAATAAATTATTAAATGATAATAAATAATTAAATGATATAATAATAATAACAAACAGTACCAAAAATAAACTTTGGTAAAGATTTAATAAAATAAATGCGATTGGAAGATTATTCAGAAAACTTAAAATTAGGTCATATTTTATAACATGTGGACGAAGAGGTACAGATCTCCTCGAAACATTTCAAGGTTTTGAATACAATATTAGAACAAAAAAGAACATTTTAGCCATCTGTCCGGGATGCCAAAGATTAACACGCCAGTTGCAAAACTGTGCCTTGACTTCCTCACAAAAGACCTAATTTCTACGATATAATGGATTTCGGAAAGTTTCGTTAAAGCACGACAATAATACTTTAAAACAGGTCGGGTCGAATTCCTTAAATTATTGCATTCGAAAATTTCTACAAAAAGACAGAAGATGTATAAATTTTATAGAACCCTGAATAATTAAGTTTTGGCTCGGTGGGAGCAATTAAACTGTAAATTATTTTTTAGAACCCTGAATAATTAGGTTTTGGCTGGGCGGGGAGCCATTCAACGGTAACTTATTTGCTAGAACCCTAAATAATTAGGTTTTGGCTGGGCCGGGAGCCATTCAACGGTAACTTATTTGCTAGAACCCTAAATAATTAGGTTTTGGCTGTCGAGCAGCCATTAAACAGTAACTTATTTTATAGAACCCTAAATAATTGGGTTTTGGTTGGGCTAGGAGCCATTTAACGGTAACTTATTTTATAGAACCCTAAATAATTGGGTATATGTTTTCTATTAATGGACAGACCAAAGTTTTAGATGTGCGCCACTCCATCGACTATATCTATAAAAACAAATATCGGCACAAGAAATCCGGTGACGCAAAGATGGAAATCACTGTCTGAGAGCATTATATTTGCACAGAGAAGATACTGTGCAGGCAGGCTCGATCCAATTCTTGTCGGAGTTTAATGTCTGAGCATGATATTTGCACAGGAAGATAGTATGCACGCGGGCTCGGTCGAGTTCTTGTTGAGCATGATATTTGCAAATAAAACAGTGTATGCACGTGGGCGTGCAAAAGATAAACGGGATTTAAGTTCTGTTCGGCCTTCGAGAGGATTTAAAAAGAAAAATTAAAACGATGGACACCAATGATCTTACGATTTGTCGACGTCCGCATGTAGAATTCCTTATAAAAAGGGTTGAATAGCAAGGATGATGTTGCAGTCCACAAACAAATTCAAGCACGCCTCTATGGTTTGAAAATGAAGGATTCAGCAGGCTTGATCTGCAAGATATAATGGAGAATCACATCGCACAACTATAGTGAATAGTAATGCAGGGATTGCGGGCTAAGTCAGCGTGCCAGCTGATCAGGTTTACACATTACTTTTCAGTACATAAGTCCATACTTTATCCGAATATAGCTGACACATATACCAACAAAAAAAAACACTAGTGGGTGGTATGCCACGATTGTGGGAATCTAATTTTGAAGACAGTTTCAGTAGCCCTCTCCTTCAATGTTTTGTGTAAACAGAGAAAGAACTTTTCAAGCCATGGAAATGTTTGAAATTAGTGTGGAAACTTAGGAGGCATTGAAGGTTTAGGATGGGTCCATGTTGCTTCAAAACTGGGTTAACAAAATGGAATCAAAATCCATAATGACAGAATTTTTAAGCTTGTCTGGCCTTATGTACTTAGCTCCTCCAACTCTGGAGTGATATCCTGGGACTGAAAGGTTAAGAACTTTAAAAGTTGTCATAAAGACCTAGTAGTGCTATGGACTCTTCACATATAGTGAAAGAGAGATGGAAAAGTATGAATATCTTACAACATTTTCACTAGCATATTTTCATTTCAATGCAGTAAAAAAACAATAAATTTTGGTCAAAAGTTGTTCAACATCAAGTTAAATCATTAAGTTTTGTAAGTTGTATAGAAACCGAGTCAAACAGGTCTTTATGACCATTTGTGCCAAGCATAACACCCCCAAGTATGAAGCTATATATGGGACCATGTCAATATATATTATATATGTTCACATGAATATACTCATGTCCATAAGACATCCTCACACCATGGCAATATATATTAGATATGTTCACATGAATATACTCATGTCCATAAGACAACTTGTTATTTTAAATAACATACAATTTTATCAAGTTGTATTGATGCTTCTTATGCTTACATATCGTGCACCAAATACTAGTAATAATGGGAAATCAAGATAATAACAAGAATTGGAAAGGCTAAAAAACTAGCATCCCTTTTACAAGAAGTGGTGGCATTTTGAACTTACCCTTACTTGCAATTTTGTTAAACCTAGAGATTTATAGTTGGAATCCTCTCCAAATTCTCTATTTGGATTTAAAGACCTCATGCAAGGTGTTAGGAACCCATGTCAATCCCTCTCTTTACTATGTTAGTATATTGTTGTTGGACGCATATGCTTTGTAAGTCGTCCCATAGTAATTGTTGATCCATAATTTGTGTTATTGTTGTGAGGCGCATATGCTTTGTAAGCCTATAGTATTTGTTGATCCATAGTTTATATTGGTCCATGGTTTTGACCCATAGTATTGGCGCCCATAGTTTATATTGGCCCATGGTTTTGACCCATAGTATTGGCGCCTATTTTTGGTATATAAGTGTGTGTTGAGGCCAAGGAAGGCACGGTGAAGTTATTTGTATTGAGCTTGCTCAAAGGAGGTTGCCCCCTCGAAGTGGCTTGCGATTAATATAAAAGTGATTCTGAGTTCTTCTGCTATATCGTATGTTTTGATTACTTATTTGCTGCAGGTTCCTCACATCTGGTATGAGAGCACTTTCCTTGGCACACGTGGGAAATTTTTTTGGGCGACGACTTTCAGATCAATTTCTGAAACTTTTTGCACAAAATCAGAAGAAACAGATTGCATATCTGAATTCCTCTTTCAAAAATATGCCATCTCATTTGGATTTCTAAAAGTGGAGATATCGCGGATTTAAAATCCGCAATTTTTCAGAATTTCGGTGACGGCCGCGGAAATTGCGGCGAGAAAATCTTCTGACCGAGTGCCGAGATTTCTATTCCGATTTCATGGGTAGAAGCAGAGTGGTTGTTCTAGGTCTGGAAACATGCTATAATAGTGATTCTGATCAATATAGATCTGGTTTTTGAACATTGGGTGGAATTTCTGCCCAAATTTTTTTTCTGTTGCAGGTTCGGATCTGGGAATAATCCCTCTCCATTTAACTATGGGAAGTACTTGGGCATAAGCCCTAAAACTCATTGTGAGGAGTACCACAGGAATCCCGAAGTAGCTGGCCCATTGAGAGGACCTGCCAGCGAAAAGGGCAACGACCCCTACGTGATTGACTAGTTCCCACCCGTGAGGTAAACCAAGAGCTGTCGTTTGTGGCCAAGCGGTTATCAGTTTTACCTGAGCCGTGGAGTGAGGGGTACTGCCCCAATACATAATTCGTCAGACAGCATTGGTGGCCGAGTGAATCCCTTGAACCGATAGGAAGCCGCACATACCTGGGGTCCATATCTATTTTTCAGTTGCACAATTGCAGATTTCCTCTGTCCAGAACTGTTGCCGGTCAGTTCCGCGCCGTTGCAGATCCATCTGTTTCCGATCACTTCCGCGCCGTTGCAAATCCCTTCCTGAAAAATCTCGTGCTTATGGTTGTCACCCGCACCGGAGCAAAAATCATGGAGGAAGCACTTGCAGCCATCCAAGCCAAACTCCAGGAACTGGATGACAAATTTCTCGGTCTCCATCTTGAGCATTCAGCTATGCACACCAGACAACAGTCCGAGTCTTCATCAACCAATGGGTTCTCTTCTTCCAGCAATTTTCACGGTCCGAAGCTAGATTTTCCGCGCCGTTGCAGATCCATCTGTTGCCGATCACTTCTGCGCCATTGCAGATCCCTTCCTGAAAAATCTCCTGCTTATGGTTGTCACCCGTACCGGAGAAAAAATCATGGAGGAAGCACTTGCAGCCATCCAAGCCAAACTCCAGGAACTAGATGACAAATTTCTTGGTCTCCATCTTGAGCATTCAGCTATGCACACCAGACGACAGTCCGAGTCTTCATCAACCAATGGGTTCTCTTCTTCCAGCAATTTTCGTGGTCCGAAGATAGATTTTCCGCGCTTCAATGGTACTGATCCGACTGGATGGATCTATCGTGCAGAACAGTATTTCAGCCTTCATAATACTTTTGATGTCCACCAAGTTCCACTTGCCTCCTTTCATTTGGAACAGGAATCTCTTCAATGGTATCGTTGGTTCATCAAGGTTCATGACGAGCCAACATGGCCTGCTTTTTTCCATCTCCTTTTGAAACGATTTGGTCCTAGTACTTTTGATGACTTCACAGGAGCTCTCACTAAACTTCGCCAAACTGGCACTGTGAAAGAGTATCAAACTGAATTTGAGAAACTAGCTAATCACACTGAAGGATTACCTGATGACTTCTACCGGAGTTGTTTTATCAGTGGTCTAAAGGATGCAATTCGCTCTGAGGTCAAAATGTTCAGTCCCAACACAATGATGGAAACCCTGGGGTTGGCTAAGTTGGCAGAAGACAAGATGGTAGCCCAACAGTGCTCCAACTCCTCTTTTGTTCCCTTCCGAAATATGGGTTCTCAATGACCTCCCATTCCGCAAGCTCCTCGCTCACCTCCAATCAAGCAATTGTATGAAACAGAGATGCAGGCACGTAGAGAAAAAGGTCTTTGTTATAATTGTGATGAGAAATTCAGTCGGGGACATCGATGTGTTCAACAAAAGATCTATCTCTTGGATGTGGATTCTCCACCTACCTCTGAAATTGGTGAAGAAGTTGCCGCTGTAATGGATGCTCCAGTTGACACTCAGGAGCCACTTACTGACCCTCCATCTCAGGACGACCAACCCGAGATATCCCTCCATGCTTTAGCTGGAGTCACTACCCCCCAAACAATGCGGGTACGCAGTTACTTCAAGAAGCTTCCTCTTACAATACTCATTGATTCTGGCAGCACGCATAATTTCATTAACCCTCGGATCGCCAAACCAGCTGATTGTTTTATCCATCCTTGCTCCAACTTTGAAGTCATAATTGCCAATGGGGGCACCTTACCTTGCAAAGAGAAGTGTCGTAATGTGCGTATCTCTATGGGAGATTATAACCTCTGCTCTGACATGTTTGCCTTGACCTTAGGCAGATGTGATGTGGTTTTGGGCGCTCAATGGCTGCTCACACTTGGCCCCATCTTATGGGATTTTGCTGAACTTTGGATGCAGTTCTCCCCCGATGGACACAAACACACATTGAAGGGATTACAGCCAGGGTCTCTCAGCATCATCAGTTCACATCGCCTGGAAAAAATCCTTAAGAAGAGTTCCCATGGTGTCATTGCTCAGCTCCATTCCCTTCAAATGCAACCTTCAGCGGCCCCCACTACTCCTTTGGATCTCCAACAAATTCTGGATCGCTATACAGGTGTTTTTTCTGAACCAGTGGGACTTCCACCTTCACAACCAGAGGACCATCGTTTTCAGCTCCTCCCTGGTAGCATTCCTCCCAACATCACGCCCTATTTGCGGAAATTCATTCTGGTATTTTTTGATGATATTCTCATCTACAGTAAAACATGGGCTGAACATCTCCAGCATCTCGCTCTTGTAATGCAACTTTTCTCTGATCATCATCTCCATGCCAAAAAGTCTAAATGTGTTTTTGGCCAAAAGGAAGTTGAGTATCTCGGGCACATTATCTCAGCACAAGGGGTTCGTGTGGATCCTGCCAAAATCGCTGCCATGAACAATTGGCCACCTCCTAAGACACTCCAGAGCCTTCGTGGTTTTTTGGGGTTGACTGGCTACTACCGCAAGTTTGTCAAGGATTATGGGACGCTTGCAGCTCCATTAACTGCGTTGTTGAAAAATGATGCTTTTACATGGACACATGTTACTGAGCGTGCATTTGACACGCTGAAACAAGCTATGTGTACTACACCCGTTCTAGCTATGTTCACTATTAAGAGTGATGCTTACGGAAATGGACTTGGTGATGTTCTCCTTCAAGATGAACACCCCATTGCGTTCACCCGCAAATCCCTTTCCGGTAAGAATTTAGTTGCCTCTACATATGAGAAGGAAATGATGGCCATTTTGCATGCAGTACAAAAGTGGCGACCCTACCTCTCAGGGACTCATTTCTGCATCCAGACTGATCACCAGAGTCTGAAATATTTCCTAGAACAGTGTGTATCCTCCCCAGCACAATAGAAATGGGTTAGCAACCTCATGAGTTATGACTATGAGATCACTTATAAGAAGGGTAAGGACAATCTTGTGGCAGATGCCCTTTCTCGCACATTTGATGACCAAGGTTCTCTTTCCGCTATTTCTATGCATGTTCCAAATTGGTTGCAATCGGTTCAGCAGGGTTATGTCAATGACTCTTCATTATCTCACATCATCCAACGCTTGGACAACAACCCTTCTGCTGTTCCACATTACTCTTGGGATAGTGCTTCACTGCGATACAAGGGTCGTCTGGTGCTTCCCCAGAACACAGCTCTTCACCAAGCTATCTTCTATGAACTCCATGCTTCTCCGTCAGCGGAGCACTCTGGTTTTCTCAAAACATATGAACGGGCACGGCGCAACTTCTTTTGGCAGGGCATGAAAAGGACAATTCAACAGATGGTGGTTGAAGGTGATACCTGCCAGCGCAATAAGAGTGAAACAACACCCCTTTCGGGATTGCTCAAGCCCTTTCCCATACCTCCCCAGATATGGACAGATATTTCTATGGATTTCATTGACGGGCTCCCTAAATCTGGATGGAAGACTATGATTTTGGTTGTGGTTCATCGCCTCTCCCAATATAGTCATTTTTGTGCTCTCATCCATCCCTATACAGCCTCTTCCATTGCTCAAATTTTTCTGGACCAGATCTTTCGTCTTCATGGAATGCCTTCTTCCATTGTCTCAGATCGTGATGCGACTTTCACCAGTCATTTTTGGACAGAACTCTTTCACCACACTAGCACCAAACTGAAGATGTGTTCAGGTTATCACCCCCAAAAGGATTGTCAGACTGAAATTATCAATAAATGCTTGGAACCTTATCTTCGTTGCTTCTCCTCTGAGCAACAACATCAGTGGGAAAAGTGGCTCCCTCTTGCTGAATGGTGGTACAATACCTCTTACCGCACTGCCTCTAAAATGACTCCATATGAAGCAGTTTATGTCCAAGCACCGCCAGTTCTTCTTCCTTACACCCCCAGTAGTTCTCCAGTTCAGGCAGTTGACGCAGTCCTTTGCATTTTGCGTGAAAACCTTCACATGGCAGGAAATCGCATGAAGCAACAAGCTGATCAGCACCGTTCTGAATGCACTTTTGAAGCCGGTGATATGGTTTTTCTTCGTCTCCAGCCTTACAAGCAATCCTCACTAAAACTCAAAGGGCGTCATCAGCTCGCTCCAAAGTTCTATGGACCATATAGGATTCTTCAGAAGATTGGGTCTGTTGCTTCTAAATTGGAACTTCCACCTTCTTCCCGCATTCATCCAGTATTTCATGTCTCCTGTCTGTAGAAAGTTCTTGGCACCAACATCGAAGGCCAACCTATTTTACCAGAACTGGATAATGAAGGATCCATCTTTTTGGAGCCGGAGGCTGTCCTCAATAAGCGCACTCATCAGCTTCACTCTCGCTCTATCACAGAGGTCTTAATTCAATGGCACGGAATGCATCCCGAGGATGCTACGTGGGAACCACTCCTCCAGATACAGTGACAATTTCCACATCTAAAGCTTTGAGGACAAAGCTTTTTCTAAGGGGGAGGGGATGTTAGGAACCCATGTCAATCCCTCTCTTTACTATGTTAGTATACTGTTGTTGGATGCATATGCTTTGTACGTCGTCCCATAGTAATTGTTGATCCATAGTTTGTGTTATTGTTGTGAGGCACATATGCTTTGTAAGCCTCCTGTAGTATTGGTTGATCCATAGTTTATATTCGCCCATGGTTTTGACCCATAGTATTGGCGCTCATAGTTTATATTGGCCCATGGTTTTGACCCATAGTATTGGCGCCTATTTTTGGTATATAAGTGTGTGTTGAGGCCAAGGAAGGCACGGTGAAGTTATTTTGTATTGAGCTTGCTCAAAGGAGGTTGCCCCCTCGAAGTGGCTTGAGATTAATATAAAAGTGATTCTGAGTTCTACTGCTATATCGTGTGTTTTGATTACTTGTTTGCTGCAGGTTCCTCACACAAGGTCCCTCACAACTACATCATATTACAACTATTATTACTACCATGAAAAATGATGATAAGAGATAGAACTTGAATATTCCAAAACTGTAAAGACTACATTGTTTTGCTTACAAACTAGTGAATTAAAAAGCTTCACCAATTCATTTATTGCCTTAGCTTGTAGAAATAGATTAAATGAATTTTTTTCATCCTAGTTCCATTATAAATAAGAAATACAAAGATTACATTCTAACATTGTAATACAACAAGTATAGTAAGGTCTTCACTCAATGAATTATCCATAAATGTACCATAACTAAACTAAAATTCTCCCAAATCCTAGAATGACACAATTTTACATTGGGAATAAATTAGGCAAGGACACATGCCTCATGTGAACTTGCTAATCTCTTGAATATAAGTGATTTAGACTATGAGCACCCTAAACTCTCTTGTTATTTGTTTTCATATTCTCTCTAGCACACTTATGGATTCTCCCTATAGTGCACCCATAAATCATCTCTAATACACTTCTTAGGTTGTAATGTTCTCATACCCTAACATTGTTTTTCTCCTTGTTTATTACAGGAATTAGGGTTTGTTGGTTGGTTCAATTTCATCCTTGAGCAACCTCAACATGACATACAAGAGAGCCTTGGGAATTCCTTACTCATTTCTCTATTGGTTTATGCCACAACTAGGTCTTATGTCCTAGTTGCAACCCTAAGGTTTGTTGACCTAGTATTGTGTTGATTCAATGGACATTGATAAAATTATCTTATCAATCTTATCTTTTTTCATCCATAACTACATGCCCATGGTTTATTGTTAAACATTTAATTGATTAGTGATATTCTTGCTCAAGTTTTCCTATAAATAGGATTGTGGAACTTGATTTCAATGAATTTTATCTTACAATATAGCTATGTAAGAATTTCTTGCTTATTTTTTTGTTGGTGATGCTTAATTTCATTTGATTTTACCCTTTCTCAAACTATCATAAGTATTCCATGTCTCAATTTCCTTACCTATTTGATTTTGAACATCATCTTTCCTTAAGCCATTGTAATATCTCAAATTTTGACCTTGACTATACTGGGCATGAGTCCCACTGCATATGAGTTACTTTGATGCTTTTGTTTATGTCTATATATTGGGTGTATGCCCGAGTGCACATGAGTTATATTGATTAGATAGATATATTGGGCGTGATCCATGCACATGTTTTATTGTCTTATATATGTTTATATATGTTGGGAATAGGCCCTAATGGACAAATACTATTGGATTCATACGGGGCATGGGCCCTGATGTACTAGATTTATTATTATGTGATTAGCCTTAATATATATACTTTTTGACACTTGAAACAAACTCCATCTCTCAAGAGAATCACTTGTTCAAATGAATTTCAAAATAATCATTTTGCGACCCATTTAGATAAAACAAATCATATTAAAATAAAATATGTAACTAGTGGTATGTTCATATGTTCATGGCCACTCACACTTCCAATCATGGATAAAATTGAAATAAAATCTTGTTCTTTGTGCTTAATTTCAATAGGTCTACAAGGAAAGGAAGCTTTGCCCCTTCCAAAGATGTGTTGGTTACTTCAGAAATAGGAGAATGTTCTTCTGCATGCATTGTGGCCATACTCATCATTAATAGATAACTTATGGTGAGCCTCAGTGGAAAGGGGAGGTTATTGTCTCGTCAAGGTGGAACTGTACTATGATGATGAGGCTAGGCATGGAACAATAAGATGCCTTCAATAGTTGGCATGTTCCAGATCATTTGGCATTGGAACAATAATTCTTAGGATAAACAATTTCTAGTTGAATCCTTATGAGACTTCACAATATACATGGATATTACACTATTGTCAACCTTCTGCAAAGGAGTGACATGTCTATTAAGCATACTACTCTAATCAAGCCAGAGAAGATGACAACAGAGACTTGCAATTATATATTTGGTGGGAATCCTTTCCCACATTCAGAGATTCCCAGAATTCCTGATACACATGAATTCAACGTATCTCGGAAGAATTGGATTCCTTGTTTGGCATTTACAATCACAACATAATATTCCCCAAGGAAAAATGGACCAACTCATTTAGATGAGCTGGACACATTAAGCTGAATTCAGAAAAAATTGTCAAATTCTAAATTTCAAACTTTACATCGAGCATCACAAGACTTCTCTTTAGATTCAACCCAGTTTTCTTTAGCCAAGGTGGTCGATGGCATGGATGAATCCAATTTTGTATGCAACATTTCTAATGTTGCAATTCTCCAATCAATGAAAGAGATTGCATGGATGGAGGATATTTTGGCTAGAAAATAATCATTAAGGTAAGGTTCTCGAAAAAAAATTCAGAACAATCAAGTGAAATGATGTTCAGGGAGGCCTTGAAGATAGGTTTTCATGATCTTCACAGGTTTTAGGGTGAGTACATATTGTCCTTTGGTTTAGAGGGAATGAATAGAGACTTACTACAGAGATTCGTTCCTTCCATTACCATTACACAAGTAGTAATTGTGCTGAGAGAAGCATTGTGTTCTATGATCCAGAAGGGGGTAGATATCCGTTTACTTCATGTGTTTTCATGCAATGCTCCTAAAAGAGAGCCAAACTACACACAGATCCAAACTACACACAATAGCATAGATTCATCTTAACCTGGGATGTACCAAGTGCCATGAAGTTCACACCTCAATTGTTTTTTCCCTCTCAATGCTTAATAGTTCTGGGATTATGATGAATATGTGCTAGTTTACATTTCATATGCTATGAAGCCCCATAAAGTAGTACCATTTCAAATCATATCCATATTTTTTTGTCTCACTCACAATAATTCAAACAAGAGTCTAGAATCTAGATTAAATATTTAAAAAATGGCCATGATTATATTTCTTCCCCAAACCATGCTATGGAAAATGTCATAAACCATAAAATATCAATACAGGACATAGGCCAGAGACCTCGTCTCAGTAAAAGGTTAACCGGAACCCTTGAAATGAGTCCATTAAAAAGGAGATCAATTAAGATCTTTTAAGGATCCATGGAAAAATTGTTTGCTATTGTGCATCCCTTGACATCGAGGTATGATCACAGGGACTTCACTTAGTGAACATCTCACATAGCACGTGCGATCGTGGGATATTAAAGAATACCCTTAATTTCGAGATATATTGACCCAAACACTTTTTGTTGAAACCCCCTCCCAATACTTAAAACCTCCTCCCCACCCCTTTTTATACCTCAATCCTTATAAACCACCCTACCCACCCCCACCTTAAACCCCTCATCCCCCCAATACCTGCAATATATTGGTTTGATTTTTGATAATTTTAAAACCCACAATATGAACTAACGTGATAGGATAGTGGTGAACAAGTGAAGCCCCCGTGGGTATGATACTTGATTGGTCGAGTATTGCACAGCTGATCTACAGCACTGCCATGTTCAAATATTGTTGTTGCTCCCATCCCAGTGCCTAGAAGAATCAATAGAAATCCAAAACAAGTCAACAATGATGCAAATGAATTTATCCATTAATAGTTAAAAGTGATCAAAACTAATGTCAGGGCCTGTGCAAGAAGATGAGGGACCTTTTTGTGCACGTTAGATGCAATAGAAACCTGAAAAATCAGGCATCCCTCAACTTACTTGGATTTTTTGAGATACTTATGCAAAATATCTTGCATTGAGTAAAAAACATGAAATGTATAAAATTGAGTCACCTTTTCGAATATATAACTTTTATGTATCGAAAATTTGCATAGCTATGTCAAATTTCATTTTTCCTAACAGGCACTTTTTATTTTTCAGAGAAATTATAAGGTATAT